>JAMQGT020013733.1:0-18470 GCA_024447675.2 Pterophyllum scalare | reverse complement strand
AGATAACCAATAAAATGTCACTGAATAACTGATAAACACTGATAACTAAAACAACCATACACGAGCATAAACATTCCCACAAGTCCTTGCTCTGGTGGCTCCTCCCTTTCACTTCTCCCAATAGCTGCCACAATATTATATTCATTCTGTGCACAAGCTTATGCACCTCCTTTCTCCATCACGTTTAGGACTTGGTTCCAGTGCGTTTATGTTTTTCAGATCATTCTTGACACCATAAATCTTTTTATATTCATTGATACTCTAGCAAACTTCAGCTCAAGAGATAAGACCCCTCATGATGGTTTGCCATTCATGAGCACTCCTACTGGATGATCACAGAAATAGCAATTTATTTTTGACACAACTCAAACAGGTGAAATGGACAGAGGTCACCGGGTGCCACAGCCACCTCAGTCATGGTGGCTCGTTTCACCTGTTTCAATATCTTTTATGGTTTTTCTAAAGCTGCAGTGTAAATGCCATGTCACCCTGTTTTGATGCCCTTTCAGCAAATTAACTGCAACTTAATTGCCAATTTCAGCTGTTTTGCATTTCAAATACATTTTCAGCATTTTTTCAGCTGCTTTAACTCTTTCGGCCAATCGGATTCAAGCTCTGAAGCGTTTCGTGGCATTTCAGCTCCTGTCATTCAGCAGGGGGCATTCACAGTGCATTTTCCATGGGAAATGCCTTTTTCTAGTTTTTATTAGATATTGTCTAAACTCAAAGGGTATATGTACAAAGGAGCAACTGCTTGCATGAGTAATTAAGTAAAGTCTCTCTTTATAAAAAAAACAAAAAACCATGTCACCTCCGTCCTGAGCTTCTCTGGTTTAAGTCCAATATTCTCTGGAGAGTTGGTTAGAGTCAGAATTGCATCCACAGCAATGTTGAGGTAGTTCAAATAGCTGTAATCCTAAATGGAAGAGGAACACTAAATAAGAGACTGGGGTGAAGCTGGAAACAGGTAACAGAGTGAGGAACAAAGGTAAAAGTCCATATGAATATTTCTAATAAAACATTAAGCCAGTTTTTCTTAAAAGTTAGTAATGCAGGCTACATTTTTGTCTTTAGTTACTTTTTATCTTGGTGATATTTTATCCAGACCTGAAGTATCACATGCACATGTACCCATGTGAGAGTGAATTACATGACAAATCCAAAGTTCACTCCATGTCACCTCTGGAAAGACACGTTTCTATATCTGCTAAAAAGCTAGTTTTGTCAGTCCTCCTTGTAGTGTGGGGCATATAGAACAATATGGGTCCTTCACCTGCTGTGGCTATAAACAATGCAATAACACTTGTCAGAAATGGAGCACCTCTGCCAATGTGGCGTTCCAAAGCCGAGAATGCAGAACAACCCGTGCAGCACTATCCACGCCCAGCAGAGGGCAGCGTATCTCCACACACTTCAATCCATCTGAGCAGGTCTGGAAGGGAAGCCACTCATGATCATGAGCCAGTTTACATAAACTGGTTCAACAGTTAAAACAAACTCCTGCGGCCCTTTAATTAATTTAAACCTTAATTTTCATTAAAAAAAAATTCCTACCAGTGTTTTGTATTTTCTTTGTGTTGGAAGAAATGAGAATCCTTCAGCAGTAGAGAGGGCTTTGTGTTCAGCCTCACGTCTTTTCCTTGGTGGGTCATGCCAGCTCTTAGTGTCAGACAGGCTGTGGTTAGATGCTGTTAAAGCATTGCTTACATTATGAACAATGACAGAAATTACTACCTTTACGTGTTTAAGTGGATTGACCTCATCCAGAGGTGAGCAGGGGACAGACTGCAACCTTCACCGCTGATGTGAGTCAAGTAGAGAAACCACTTTCCTACAGTGTTCTCCTTTGGCCAGTAGATGCTTAGTGATGCATTTGCAAATTGCTTCAGTGGTCTGCCCAAATTTATTATCTATTAAAAACAAAAAGTTTTCTTGGACCTATAAGCAAAAACTAAACAACTATATATAATTAAAATTAAGTGTTAGGATTATTCTGTAAACTTTCTTCTGTTTCACATTGAATTATCATATCTTCTGTTTTCATGAGTTTTATACTATACTGTTTTATTTTGAAGTGTACAGGAAATACATTCATGCATATCCTTCAGGCTTTTATTGTGAAGGTCTGTAATAAAAGCGGAACAAGGAGGTTGTCCCTTTGGGAGACCGCTTCCTCTCTGCCCAGTGAACGGTCGTGTCCCTTTTGGTCGGGGGGCTGGGCTCAGAGGATGGGATTTCCTCCTTGCGCAAGTGAAACTGAGAAGCTGTTGGTGTCTCTGTTCTTTGTTTTAGAATGATTTTGAACCCATCATTAAGATGCACCAAATATCCTCACCCTGAATTCGTGTTGAACCGAGTTTCCTATTTGCTCCAAAGAGTTAATGGCACTTTCACCCTTCAAAATTTCACCAATTGACACCTGAGAAGGTCTGGCTAGCCTGATGAAGAACCACAGACCATTATGATATAATATTAGTCATTTTTAAATCCTTTGATCTATATCATGCATTATTTTTAGATGACAAACCCAACAAACAGTGTGAATAAAATGCAGTACCTACCCATAAACTTGCAGCTCCAGCTCAAAAACAACTTTGGCAAATGTCTCAATTGGCTCTATGGTCTGCTCACTTGTCCTACGTCACGGGAAGAACCGACAAGGTTTGAAAATGATTCTCATTGCTTACCGATAACCATTTAAAGTTCATTAATCAGTGACTGGTGGCAGTTTCCATTCAGATCAGCCTACTTACGTTTCCAGCTGTAAAGTGACTTTGACTAATTTTGTGCTCAGTGTGATGCCGGAAGTTGTGAGCGTGACATAAAACGTTACCTGAAAGCAACAGAATAACCATCATACATGCAAATAGTGACGCCCATGTGGAAGAAACTGAGCATTGCTACTCACTTCAGCATCTCTTTGGAGTGGATTTCCCAGATCACAGGCTATTAGTGTCCCTTTGCCGTTGGCTGTACAACTCACCTGTGTTTCCTGTGGAAACAAGCACACAATCTCATAGCCAAATGTATAACCATACAATGTTTATAGAAAATTGTTAGTGCCAACAAAGACATCTCGAATTTTGGAATACATTACACATCATCAAAATATCCCAATACATCAACTTTTTGTCCATCACATTCTACAGTCACAAAACTGTCGTGTGGTGTAATGAGAGCACACAAATGCATGACACGGACAAGGCTGAAAATAAGCAAATGCTGAGCCCTTATTGGGTAAAAAAAATTACAAAAAGCAGGGATCTAGATCTGAAGCATAAGGAACAGGAGATGGACTCATGGAGTAAAACATGATCTGACAAATGAAAAAAGCAGCATACACAGGGTAAAAAAATAAATAAATCAGCAAACATACAGTGTTAGTGACTTTATTTATGAAAGTAAAATAAAGACACTAACACATTGACAAGACAGAAAGTTAAAGACAGAGGGAGTCGGGGTGGCTCAGTGGTTGAGCAGGCAACCATGTATGCTGCATGGCAATGCAGACGGTGCAGGCTCGCATCCCAACCTGTTGCTATTTACCGCATGCCTTCCCCTGTCTGTCTCCACTGTGTTCAAATAAAGCTGTAAAAAGGCTAAAAAAGAAATTTAAAGACAGGGAAACACCAGAGACACTAGAAAAGTAAGAACATAGAAACACAAGAAATAATATACATAAAAAAGTCAAAACAGAAACCAAAAATAAACAAATACTACACAAAAACTCAAAACCATGATAAAAACTCACTGCTGTGGTATTCAAGGCAACGGGTGAGTAGTGCACTGTGTCCGGGAGCACGATGGTCAAATGACTCTGGTGTGCATCATCCCCATTTCTGTTGGTCACAGTGATCTCCAAAGCTATGACTGCATCTGACGGAGTGATGACTGCAACACCATCCTCTCTAGAGGAGTGTCGCAGTCAAATATAAGTATGCGGCTGGGTTAATGCTTCGCTTTGTCAGAAAAAAATATGCATAACTTTGTTTCTCAGCTGGTTTACCTGGCCAGCGATTTGAAAACATCTTGACCGTTTTGTGTTTTTTTGGAACAGAACTTGTACTGTAAGTTCAGGTTACTTTGGCAAATCCTGTCACTGCCACAGCCTCTATTTATCAGGATAATCTGTAAAAATTAAGCAGAAACTCTTACATTTTTAAAGTTAACAAAACTAGATTCTGTTCATATATCACTATTCATATGCAGGTGCAATTTGTAAAAATTTAAGCTTATTAGAAATCTTTAGTCTCTAATCCTCATATACTCAGAAAAGTTGAACAAGTCCAACTGATTGCAACTGCATGTGTGCACATTTGTACCTCTGAGGCAGTGGTCTTCTGGTGGTAGAGGTCGAGAGACAGGAGTAATATTGAGCTGATCTGCACGAGCCCTGGTTGTTTGACTGGAGCTCCACAGAGACACAGTGACAGAGACGGCGATACTCTGCAGCTTGTTCTTGATAGCTCTCTGGAAAAGAAGAGCTTTGTTCTGGCTCAATGTGAATTTTTAAATTTTTTTTTACCAAGGAGGTTTGGTATGATGTTTCCATTTAACTATTATACATCTCTGAAATTGGAAAATACACTGCGGTTTAAACATTTTCACATTAAAGAAACTTTCTGCAATGTGCAATAATGCTATCCACCAAAAATAAGTGTTAAAAACCAAGCAGTATTAGGGGATCTTATGTCTTCTAACAAACTGAAGCAGTACCAAAAGTCGGAGTTTGGCTTGTGTACAGGCTTCTCTCCCTTGACCAGACAGCTCCAGTTTTCCTTGCGATGAACCCAGAAATTCAACCCTGGCACTTGACTTTTTCCTCTCATAATCAGCCTTAAAAGTGTAGTTGAGCACTGTAAAGTAGATAATCAGGATTATAAGTTCATCCAGCTGATCAGGAACAACTGACTGCAGATCAATGTACTACTAGCACTAAGCACTTGACTGTAGTTTCAAACTTGACTGGTACTGTATGTGCCTTCTGGTCCTCAAAAGGATGCACATGAGGTCCTATAATTAGCCCTGGTGACCTTTGGAGATAAACAGACTTTTACAGCAGCCCTATTTCTGTGGATTTAATCAATACTGAAGTGAGGAAACTTACTCAGTTTAGGGTTGAATGACTCAGGATGTGCTGCGTAGGTAAAGCATGCATCCACTGCAAAAAGACTTTAAGTTTTGTGCAGACATGTATTAAAACCAAATAACATTGCAGTTTGACCCTGTTATAATTAGTATTTTTGAATAGCTCACCAAGTTTGTTCATCACATCGTTCCTTTGTGATGTCTATTTCATTTGGTGTAATCTTAAGAGAGGTGCTGACAGTGACTACTGGCCTCGCTCTGCGATGGTGGCAACATAAATGAAAAAAAGATCTAAATTCACTATTTTGAGACTTTCTATAATTTCATATTTATGCAATCAAAGCAAGGGAGAAATTTTAAACAGCAGTGATTTGTGAATGGATAGATTTGTGGACACTTTGTTAATAAATTAGTAAATATGTTTAAAGATATTAATATAGCATAAACCAATATAATATGACATCTAACAAAAGTTAAATTATCTGAAACAAAAAATATAAAATGTTAATTTGGGAGAAGTTTCCATCCAGAATAAAGAAAAAAAAATCAAATCAAATAACACAAACTTCAACTAATCACTGCAAAAACTCCTGAAATAACTTCTGAGAATGTTTGTATACTTTTTTTTTTTTTTTTAAAGCAGTGACTGTGAAAATACCTGAAAACAAAAACAGAATCTGAGAGCGATCCAACAGCCAAATCAGGGAACTGATTATCATCCACATCCAGGTTACCGGTCAGAGAATATCCAAACAGTTTCACTTCCTTCGATCCCGATGAGAGTATCTAAAGAAAGAAGTGATTTCAAAGTCTCTTTTTGCAGTGCAAATATTTATATATTATTGAATTAAATTGTTCTTTTCTTAATGAGCCCAGCATACCCACCTGCGCTGGCTTTTTGTTGACACCAGCTGGAGAACCATAGTAAAGGTATACTCACCCTGAAGCCTCATATGGTGCTCCCACTGCAATATCTGTCAATAAAGATCAGCATTAACAGGGTGACAACACAAAGCAGAGAAAGACAGTCAAAAAAAAAAAGCACTTCTGAGGGCCATTTATGATTTCCTTATTTTCTGCCATGGTGGATGCTCATATTAATAAACATGGAGTTTCAAATAATTAGGTCAGTGAATGTACAAGTCATCCCTGTGAGCCAAGACTGAGGCTTCAGAGTGCTCCAACCACTCTGTTTCAGGCATTTTTTTCTACTCTTGTCTCTCTATGATAACAAGTGGAGGGGACATCCCTAATATGGTCATCATAGGCCCACAGGTCTGACTATGAGCACAAAAGCTCCACCCACTTTCTATTCAAACCTTCTGTTTGCAAAGAGTAGCCATTTAGAAGACAGCTGTAAGTAGAAGTTAAGTAAGTAAGCAGGCTAAGATACATGATGTGATAAACTGTGAATCATGCAAAGCTATGCTAGAAGAGTCCAAGCTGGTGCTCTTCCACCACAGTATACACCATTTACCATTTCTCTTTGTGTCTTTTAATTCCAGATATTTTTAACCCTTAAAGTGAAATCCTCATAAATTGTTTGAGAAGATATGAGATATCATATCTATTACATATTTAAAGTCCAATTCAACAACAGGACACTCCCATCCTGCCCTGAGGAACACTGTGGATTATTACCTTTGTGTATTACTCAGAGAGTTTTCTACCACAGCCTGATTTATCCAATATCTCGTGCTATCTGTTATTTAATCACTTTTTAACATTGTGTCATTGCAGTTAAAATGTTCCAACCTCCATAATAATCTTGATTGACATCTCCTATATTTTCCACTGCAAGGCCAAACATGGATTCTTTTTGTCCAAGAAGTCGGACTGGATCAATTTTCCCCCAGTTTCTTCCCTTGTTGTTAATATAGATATAGACTGCTCCTCCAACCATGCCATCTTTGATAAAGAACTGTGGTGCTCCCACAGCGAGGTCCTCCCACCTGAACGTAACAAAAGTACACAATATAAAAAAAACCAAAAGAGCAACACAATCTAGTGACTACTCTAATAAACATGGAGCCAGAAGTCATATTGACTATGTACTTCCCAAATGCCAGTAATGAATAAATATGAGGAACCATGAAAATGGGTGGTTCTTATGGAATTTCAAGATAGATGTGGATGGACTAGCCAATAAAAAATATGTAGTGAGGCACCTGCTAAGGACATACAAAACGCAAATAAAAGACTTAGAAAAGACAGATTTAATGGCTCTTCAACCTACCCATCACCATTGAGATCCACCACTGTCAAATCATAGCCAAAGGAGGAGGCCAGGTCTGGCCCAGAGAGGACCAACTCCACAGACAGATTTCTCTGTGCCACAGGGTCTGCCTTCAGAAATGCCACCTGGCCACTGTAACCTCCTCTGGGTGCTCCTGATACGATCGTCAGCTTCGCCCTTCCTGATGAGGGCCATTCCAGAGTCAATGGAGAATCCTGGATAGTGTAGGATGAAGCCGTTTGATTGTAAAGTTGCACTTTGTAAATGAATTTAAGAGTTTTAGTCATTGCCACTATTAAAATACACGCCTTAATTTTGGCATTTGCTTATCCTTTAGATTTATTAAACAGAATTCAAGAGAGAAGAAACTGACCCAGGTAGCTGTTTGAAAGAAGAGGGATGAGTTCTGGGTTAAACTGATCTCTATCCCTGGTCTCTCGAGGCTCTTCACTGAAGATTTCCAGATTGTCCAAGTCTTCCATCCTTACTATTCCTTCGAGCAGGATCAATGGAGTGAAAACAGGATGAAGCATTTTAGAAAACATGAATAAATGTGAATATATTTCATCAAACAGTTTAGCTACTGTGTTTTAATGCACCTTTCCACTGATAAGCTCCTGGTGCACCAAATAAGAGGGATACGTTATCCTTTGCAAAAGATGCTCCATGACCCTGTTGGCAGTACACAAACCACTCGTGGTTCTTTTGATGTCGCATTAGGTGTTCGGTATCACAAACGACCCTCCGCCACCTCCTATTTTCTTTTCCCACCTTCAGGTCATCTCCTAGGAGGTAGCACTGACCCGTGAGCAGGTGAGGAACATAAAGATCTGGGCTTGGGTTCCACTGCTAATAGTGATGAGCACAAGTCTGAAATGGAAGGAGAATAGATTTACAAAAGCTGTAGATTTTCTTAAATTTTCATTTACTATCCAAATGGATTCCTTACCAATACATTTTTACCAGGACCTTGGCTTGTGACCCTAACTCCCATCCACTGATTATTTATGCCTTTGCTGTCAAGGAACTCTGGAAAATAAGAAGGTTGAGCTCACTGTTACTGCAATGTCAGTAAATCATTACTGACATCTTTTACTTGAGAGAAACTTAAAGATTATTTCCCAGAAATACTTTTAAATGAAATGTAAAGATTTATATTATCAGAGTGAAACTGGATGCACTTTGCTGTTTAAGCCCCCGAACCCTACAACAGCTGAGCTCAAAGTCTTAGAGTCCTTTAAGAAACTGTTAAAATCATTTATTTTATTTGACATTTAAGCAGTGCTTTTATTAAATAGTGATAATGAAATTTGAGCAAGCGGTGGTGTGCTGTTATCTCTTCTTTTTCTTCCTCACGTTTTGGTTCCATTTGAAATCTTTCTATTAGATATTGAGCTATGATAATAAAATAACTGGATTTTAAAGTAATAACTTTGCCACACAACATTGGCGCAGGTGACTGTAATATCAATATACACGGCTCAAAGAATTAAAGGAACACTTTGAAAAAACATCAGATCTCAATAGGAAAAAAAAAACATGCTGGATATATATGCTGATATGAACTTCTGTGTTAGGAATGAAAGGATGCCACATCGTTTGATGGAAATAAAAATGATCAACCTGCAGAGGGCTGAATTCAAAGACACTCTAAAAATCAAAGTGAAATAATTATGCAGCTGTCTAGTCCATTTTGCCAAAATCTCATTGCAGCAACTCTAAATGATACTGAGTGGTTTGTATGACCCTTATGTGCTTGCCTGACAACACCAGAGCATGCTCCTAATGAGACAACTGATGGTGTCCTGCACCAGCCTAGGGTCTGACAGTAGGTCTCTGATTTTCATCAGAGACATTTACACCTGTGACCTGCTGGAGGTCATTTTGTAGGGCTCTGGCAGTGCTCATCCATTGCTCCTTGCACAAAGGACAAGATAATAATGCATTAGACTTATATAGTGCTTTTCAAGCTACTCAAAGATGCTTTACAATTTCATGCACTATTCATTCACACCTCAGTCATACCTGGTGGTGGTAAGCTACTGATGTAGCCACAGCTGCTCTGGGGCAGTCTGGCAGAAGCATGTCTGCCAATTCATGCCTACGGCTCCTCCGACCACCACCAAACACCCACTTTCACAATTAGGCAATGTGGATTAAGTGTCTTGCCCAAGGACACAATGACAGCATGAGCTCAGGACTCAAACCAACGACTCTCCGGTTGCGAGGTGAGCACCTACCCACTGCGCCACTGCCACCCAGTTCCTGCTGATGGGTTACAGACCTACAGCCCTGTCCAACTCTCTAGGATAACTGCCTGTCCCCTGGAATCTATTCCAGGTTCTTGAGACTGTGCTGCGAGACACAGCAAACCTTCTGGCAATGGCATGTATTGATGTGCCATCCTGGAGGAGTTGAACTACCTAACTATCGCCTCATGTTACCAGTAGTGACACTGACTCTAGCCAAATGCAAAACTAGTGAAAAAAACAAGACTACAAATAAGACTATAAGGAGTTATAATGTCAGTAGCCTCCACCTGTAAAGCCATTCCTGTTTGTCCTGTTGCTCACTTCAGTAACACCGTAGCAGCTGAAACTGATTAACAACCCCGTCTGCTACTTAGTTTAATTGACTTGATGCTACTCTCTGATTAAAAAGTGCTCCTTTAATTTTTTTGAGCAGTGTACATTCACTGGCCACTTCATTACTTAAACCTTGATTGCAGTAGGCTGCACCCTGTTTTACCCTGAGGTACTGGAAACATTCCTTGCAGATTTTGGGCCATATTGACATGATAGCATCACTCAGAAATTGCAAATTTGTCTGCTGCACTCAGTGAGGTCCTCTGCTTCAAGGTTTTAACGAGTTACTGTTGGCCCCGTGGAATACTTTGCAAGGTGTGTTTAATCCAAATCACGGCTCTCTTTACAGACATCTTTTATCTGTGTGTAGTGCATGCCACTCTCACACCCTGCCTAAAGTCAGCCACTATTATCCCTGCTCCCCCCAAAAGCCTGATGTGGACAGTCTGAATGATTACAGACCAGTTGCACTCACTCCTATGATAATGAAGAGTTTTGAGTGACCACACCAATTTTTGTACAGGGCAAACATGTTCATAGAATCCATAGAAGATGACATCACCACTGCTTTCCATTCGGCACTAAATCCTAAAGGGAACTACATACAGATGCTTTTCATTGATTAGAGTTTGGCATTCAACACCATCATTCCGGATATTCTGATCAGCAAACTTACCTGGACTTCTACACTCACTGTCACAATACGCTCTCATTACAGTCATATTATCTTTATTTTAGTTTATTTATTATATTTTATGCTATATTTTACTTTCAATAACCTTTTCAATAACACTGACTCATGCATTAGTTGACTCTGACACTTTATGATCCATAGTTTTTGGTTGCATTCGTGTGTTCTTCTGTCTGTAAACACAATTGCTCAAAAAATTTGAATGAATTCTGATAAAACTTGTTAGGGATGCAGACTAGGGTCATGTTAATAATTCATTAAAATTTGACTTACATCCACCAAGGTTGTAAATTGACAAAAAAGCCTTATAACCTATGTGGTGTGTATTGTTCTCCTCTGACCGCTTGTATCAATAAGGCTCACTGGATATTTCCTCAGTTTTACACCACTCTCTTTAAACATTAGAGATGGTTGTGTTGGGATATCCCAGTAGATCAAGTTTCTACAATGCAATCCAACCAGCAGTCTGGTGGAAAATACTGAGCATTAAAAAAAAATTAAATTTAACCCAAACTTAAAAATGTTTGTCTTCACTCACAGGTTTTTTCTGGCAGGTTTCAGTTGCTGGTGGAAGGCAACAGAAAATCCAAACAGGCTGCCTGGATCTCCTTTTTTCTGCAGTACATTCTCTGTGTCCAGGTTGAAAGGCGCAACACTATAGTTGTGAAAATGCCAAATGATCCATAGATACACTACGTGACAATGCGTTGCCATGATAGTTAAATAAAAAAAATGTATACTTTGCTCATTCTCTTGCTGTACTCTTGAAACGCAAAGTGGAGCATAAACCCTCTTAGAAAAGGGATTGGCCCTAGCAGGTGTAGACGCAGACAAACAAGGTGTGGTGACAAGACATTTATCTGCACAGTGACAAAGATTCACTGTTCAACTTTATGGTTTGCAACTTCAGTTAATATTAACCACCCATTGAGGAAAAGTCTTCTCTCCTGGGAGTTAGCTGATAGCTGACCATAGCTGGATAATTAGATGAGATTAAGTTGGGCCTTTAATTGCATCTGTGGAAAGCAGTGCAAGAGAGTGCTGTAAATATGTAGTGCACGTTCTCTTCTGATATAAAATATTGTGCTCTCATGGCCACCTTTCAGCAGCCTTGGAAAAATCCAGAGTTATCTGATAAAATGCTCTTCATAATCAAATATGTCAAATCATTGCTAAAATTTCATTTAAATGTTTTTTCTAAAGTTCATATCAAAGCCTTAAATTCTTAAGTATTAATGACCTTTGATGCTAAAGAAAAAAAAAGAGTGTAAGCTTCTTTTCAGATAGCCACTAAGGTATAGTCTCCTTATAAAAGTTACTTTGGGTTAGCTTTGGACTTGGGATCACAGCTAGGGTGTAGGAGTACTATGTTGGCTGCACTGTGCTATACTGTCTGATCAGCTCTCTGTAATTGGTGATTTGCACCGAGTTCATTTAATGTGAGTAAATAAGCAAATTATAAATGAATGATTTACTTGTTTACATGATAACATATTTCTCTGGCTGGTGTTTCACAAGCAGTGAGAAACAAATAATGTTTGTAAAATTCAGCATCAATGTGCTTGTGTGATCTGACTGAGGTGTGAATCCACAGGGGGTTTTCTTCTTTTTCCTCTCTTTATATTTAGTTCCTGTGCAAGGAGCTAATGTGTTTGAGCCTTTTCCAACAAGGTAAGTCAATTTTTAGAAACAGTAGCAGCTTGCAGAAATAGTGCACACATTTTACCTGTGATATAATCACTGGTCTGTGAGAATTTCCACTGCAGCAATGTGGTTTCCTGCATTGTTTCTAAGGGGCTGAAACAGTTGCCCCTCACATGCCTGTTTTTCAGTCCTTTATCAACATCAAGAGTCTAAGGACTACAAGGCCTTCTGTGGTAAGTTTAAATGACCAACATTGACTTGGTTTAACTTGATCTGTGTGTAAAAGCCAAAAGGTTGTTCAGTTTAACCACATGTGTGAACATGTGCTGTTTTTCAGTCCCCCACACTCACCTCATAAGAAAACAGACTTTTTTTTTCTCGTGTCCTCAATCACAGCCAAGTCAGATATGTGGTGTGGTGGTCTGCAAACCTTGTCTGACATTAAGATTAAGATTAAACCTTAAATGTTACATATTTAAGATTTAAACTCAAAAACATTACCTAAGTTATTTATTTATTTATTTTTTTAATTATGAGTGGTAGTTGTGTGGGGTTTGTGTGGTCAAAAAGTTATTTTTGTACAACTCTACATTAATTGAAACAAAATGAGGCCATATCCAGGAAGGTACATCTGGAAACATTCTCAGATAAAAATAGCCAGTGGTGACTTTGTTGTGAACCAGTTACATGATCTGTTGATACCAAAATTCATGAGCTTTCTGAGTAAACAGGACAAGCGGTGTGTCTGACGCAGAGAAGTAGCCACCCACAGCCTGTATCTCACAGTTCAGCTGCTACGCGTGGCTTTGCTTGCTCTTTGACAGACACTGATAACCACACATACCACAGCGCTTTAAAATGAAAAAGTACGAGACTCTTGCTGATTCAGCCAAACTATTTTTGCACATTTGCATGAGCACTGGCTATTGTTAGCTAGTTCACATGCACCTAGTGAGACTAAGGTTCACTGTTTCTATACACAGACATTCATAAACAACTAGAAGATCTGCAGAGTCTTGATTAAGAAATTAAAAACATATGTAGCGATAAACTAGTGAGGTCCAGGGTTGAGTGATTTCCTTTGTCTGTGCAGCAGGTTTTGCACTCTTCAGAAAATGTCCTGTAAGGGTGTTAGCAGGTGGATGTATTTTTAAAAATAGGCAGAAACCAGAAAGTATTATATAAAAAAAATCCTTTCTGGTTTGGACTGTAAATTAGGGTTTTATATATTAAAATAATCAGATGGTATTGAGACCACAGTGGTCTCAGATGTGCACATCAAATAATATGTGAAGATTTAACACATTAGAAAGTTAATCTTCTTTTTCACACACTACATAATTAGTTATATCATTAACACATAGATTTTCATAAATATCTATAAACTGATATCATGTACCATTAACAGAAGAAGGCCCAGTAATTTTTATTTATTAAGTACATAAGGAATACCGGTTCATCTCATTACAGTACTCTGTGAACAAAATCCATTTCTGGTCTACACACAATCAGTCACATTAAAGCCACTTTCCTAGTTTTGTGCAGCGTGGAGAGTGTAGAAGTCCAGTTCTTTTTTTTTTCTTAAACCTTTATTTTTATCAAGTACAATGTTTGAGAACTAGTTCTGATTTACAAACATGACCTGGCGTTCTCTACTTTTGCATGATTTTGTTGTTTAATTTTCTTTTGTTCTACACAAAATAAAAATAGTGTCTTAGCCTAGCCAAGCTGTATTTATGTAACATATAGGCAGCGTCTTGTATCTCAGTTCCTGACATTAGAGGATTACAAGTCTGCTCTGAAGTGGTGAGGCCCACCAAGTGTGCTGACAGTGAACTTTTGTGAGCAGGGTTGGTTTCAGTGGAAAATGTGAGTTGCATTTTAGGGCACAGTAATTTTCAACATATATAACACTAAAAAAGTCTGCCTGGTATCACGCAGCACACACTTCCTGCAGTCAGTTTTTATCAAGACAGTCAGTGAGTCAATAACTTCAGTGGTGACCTCTTTTGAGATTTTCTTGTCATTTCTTACCTGTAAAGAGTGTTGTGTGTGTCATGTGTCCTTGGACATTGATTTTCTACAATAACAATTTTGTATTTAGTAGTGAGCAAGCAAGCGAGCAAACAGACAATCAAACAACACCACAAAAGAGACTCTTGTTCAATCCATTTCCGTTCGTCAATGTTTGTGAGTGAGATGCAGCTAAAACTTTGAGACACACAAAACTCATTCATCGCATCTGTACTGACAACACAGTCTCGAAGCAGTTAGTGAAAACAACTTGTGTTCCTCAGCACAAATTTTCCCCTTTTTTATTAGAACATCAACTTTTATCTATTCATTTATATATATATATGTATGCTAATTTAAGTTTTTCCAGTTTTGAAGAGTCCATTTACTGGAGCTGGAGGTGTAGTGGAGATGCCCCTCACACCAGAGACTGCAGTTCAACAACATCATGGAAGAATGTTTTTCATTCTTCTTTGATATTACTTTTATGCTTAATTTGTGTTTGCTTCTGTGGTTTGGGTAGTTGTAGAAACCAAAACTACTATACTATACTATATTAATATTTTTACTATCCAACTGATGAGGGACATAAAGGGACATAGAGGCTAAGACACAGAGTTGCAGGAACACTAAAATTGAGATAATATCAAATAAACTTTGGGTACACTCATTTCGATCCACACAGAAACAAAAGTAAAGCATTACAGAGTTGTGCTACTGCATTGTTTTGTGAGAGGAGTGCTGGTTTCCGGGGTGGGGTGGGTGTCACATACGATGATGAGACAAGGGGATAAGAGACAAGGGGACGACTGAGAGAACAAACACACAGCGGGATAATTGGGGAGCAGGCAGCAGGTGAGGAGCACAGCTGAACATAATCACAGAAACAAGACAAAGAAGTAAAACTAAACACAACCCACGGAACAAGAGACCGGCAAAAAAAAAAAGCAGGAAGTGTGACGAGGAAACAGAGACACAGACTTGACACAACGCGGGGAGACAGGCACACTGAGAGCTAAAGAAGACATAAAGAGAACAATATGAACCATAAAGCAAACTAATGCAAAAGTCCCTTCAAAAGAAAAGCACTAGGTTGCAGACCTAGGACCACGCCAATCTCAGGCTTTGCTGTTGCAATGACACAGTTTCAGATACTCATACGAAATATATCAATGAAATTGACAAAATACAATTTTTTTTTCTTTAGTTGGGAAACAAACTTTTTAACAAGTAATTAATATCTTGTGTGCAGGAACATAAAATATAGTGTAGGCATGTGAATGGTGTTGGTTCCACTTGCATGTCCTGTAAGTTATGGAAAATTTGAGTTGCATTACAGGGTACATAAAAAAAATCTGACCTGTGTCACACTAGGCTGTACACAGCACACACTTCCTGCAGTCAGTTTTTATGAAGACAATCAATGCATGTCTGCGGTGGCCTCTTTTCATATTTTCTCTCATCATTTTTCACGTCTCACAGAATTGCTCAATAAGCTGCTGTAAGTCAGACAAAAACAAAGCAAATTATTTTGCTTGCTGATCATTGACGTTTGAGGGCATCAGGTTAATTTTATCACTTTAGATTTTTGTTCCAAGTGTTGGTAAAATTTGGTTTCTCAGTTTGACAGAATAAAGGTGTTTGTTTTTTTTTATCACTAGCAAAATCGCACCATGTTGCCTTTAGCAACTGTTAAAGGTTTTATTAGGACACTGTAAAAATGTCAGTCTTGTGTATCATTTTTTTATTTATTTAACTGACTGAGAAGAACTTAATTTTAACATCACCCATTTTTCCAAAGTTAAATTTACCAAACATTCAAAAGTAATAACTGAAGATTAAAGGTAGATAGAAACTGGCATAAAGCAACATAATTCATAAGTTAGTAAATGCACTGTGCCGAGAAATGTTCTTTGTTCTGTCACCAGCTTTCAGTGATTTTTCTTCTAAATATCTGATGGAGTTTCTGATTATTGTTCTTCTTTTGCTGTGAGGCAACTTTGCAAATTCCATCATCAGTTTAAAAAGAAAAAAAGAAGACACAAATCAGAACAAAACTGCAATGCTTGAGTCATGCGCCACAGGATTTTACTGTCCATCACATTATCATCCATCATAACAGAAATTTTATGACTGCTAAAACTTTTGATATTACATTTTAGGCATATCTGCACTACTCTGTAACGGTGGGAATTAATTATTACTTTGCCTTAATGATGCAAGATGAAAGTGAATACAGCTGAAGGTTATTTGGCTTTTCATGTATTTATCACCACATGCTTAAAACAAACTGGACATTACGAACAAGTTGAAATACACATTTTTAAATATAATTTTTGGTCAGACTTATGTATAAATGTCTAACTGTATTTCCATCTATGTATAAAACAGGTTTTCAAATACAGATTATGTTGTTATTCCTGCACAATCATCAGTGGAAACAAACTGTTCAGCCAGATTCACTGAAAATGATTTGAAAAATTTTACAGGAAGTGCGTTTTCTGTGCTTCAGCCAATCACCATGATTTCCACTTTGTAAACCTCGATCACCTTTGACTAAATCTTCGTGTGAGTCAGAAGACGTCAGTTATGCAACAGAAGGCTGAAGGACCACAATGATCGGAAGGCTGGTGTCTTTGATTTTTCTAAGTACATTGTGTGAGTCTGTACTGTAGTATGTAGCATTGTAAACCATATACAACAAAAATATAAAAGGCAGTGTAATATTTTAGATTTACATGTAAATTGTACCTTTTTGAAGTGCTTTGTTCTGCCATATTCTAACTGCTACTGTTTGTTTCTTTTCTTCAGCTCTGAGTGAGATGAATGAGGGACCTCAGCAGCTCTCTGTGATTGTGGTTAAACCTGGAGATAATGTGACTCTGACATGCAGTGTCAGCAATGATGATAGGGGGTTGTCTTACTGGTACAAGCTGAATTTTGGATATATGACTGAAACAATTGCCTCAGGAACGTTTGACACAATGTCACTTGAGGGACAATTTACCAACTCAAGATTCAGTGCCACAAAAGACAACGACAATGTGCATTCTCTTACCATAAGAAATGTAAGCAAAGAAGATGAAGCAACATATTTCTGTCAAGCAGGATCGTCATTCAAATTGAAATTTCTTCATGGCACAGTTTTGACAGTGAATGGTAAAGTATATTAATTTTTCAGTTTTTGTCATATATGTGTCAAAACCCAAACAGTTACAGTTGAAAACATTTCATGTCTTTTGTGAATCACACAGATCCTAAAACTCAGCAGAAATCTGTCACCGTGAAACAAACTCCAGATGTTGAGTCAGTCCATCTGAACGACACAATGACTCTGCAGTGTTCGCTCCTCTCCAAGAACAAAAATGACACAGTTCACTGTCCAGGTGAAGACAAAGTGCACTGGTTTAAAGGTGCCTCAGAATCCAAACCAGGCATCATTTACCATGGTGGTATCAGAAAGAGAGACGAAGGGAGATGTGAATACACACTGTCCAAAAATCAAACTAACTCATCTGATGCTGGGACGTACTACTGTGCTGTGGTCACATGTGGAGAGATCCTGTTTGGTGAAGGAACTAAAGTGGAGATAAGTATGTATTTAAAGTTGTATTTATTTAGTTTTATTTTATGTTTATGTTGTACTGGTTTCTATAGATGCTAAAGGTCCTCACATGGTGGTTTCAGGCCTCTTAAATTGATTTGAGTTAGATCGGCTTTAAGTGCTCACAGCTTGAAATACTTTATATAAATGCAATAAAGTTCTAAAGAGTCAGAGCCCACAGTGGTTGGAAATCTATGAAGTAATTTTAGAGTTCACTGTCCACATGTGTTGATCATTTGGTTCTCTTTGTTCTTTCTCTGAATTTTTCTCTGTGAGTTTTCTCCTCATTTCCTGCAGTGTTCTCTGTTACAGAAGGTTTCTGTCTTTCAGCTGCTCATGTTGTCTTGTGCAGTTTACACAATGATTTTTTTTTTGGTGACTATGTCAGAGATAATGGGTATCTGACTGGGGTGGTTGATAATACTGCAAAAAAAAAAAACATACACTTACAGCTGATTTTAAAGTGAGGCCTGGATTTGGAGTCACACACAAAATTAAAGTGGAAAAACACACTACAGGCTGATCCAACTTTGATGTCCTTAAAACAAGTCAAAATGAGACTCAGTATTGTGTGTGGCCTCCACGTGCCTGTATGACCTCCCTACAATG
>JAMQGT020013732.1:0-52547 GCA_024447675.2 Pterophyllum scalare | reverse complement strand
TATGTGCGTGAGTGACTCATTATCGTCATCTATACTTAAATTTCACAAACCCAAGTCTGTAGTAAAGACACTCTTGAGCGTATGGAATTGGGAAAACTGTGTTTTATGATTTATTGATTCAACTTTTAAAGGAGGCCTATAATGATTTTCCTTATTTTACAACACTGGATGTTCATAATAAACATGGCCAAAGTTTCAAATAATGAGGTCAGCATAAATACAAGTAATCGCTGTGAGCCAAAAGTTTAGTTTCAGACAGTTTTCTTTTCAGCTCTTGGCACTGTATGTCATCAGTAAGGGCAGAACACCCAAACCCATCAGCTGTTCAAGTGCAGTAAATACGGCCCTGTGCTTATTTGTATCAAATTAATAATTAAAATGATTAATATTTTAAATAACTAGCCACATGTGTCTATGTGCTACAGTATATCAATGAGGCATCAAGCAGAAATAATATTGATACAGCACAAATTTGTACTCACATACAGTCCTTGAGTACATGTTCTCTCCTGTGAGTGTCAAATTGGGACTTTTCAGTACAAAAATACTAAATTTAAATTTTGTCAAGTTTGTTTTTAATAAATTTTCACCATCGCTAACTTCTACCCAATTTATGTACAACATACATGTCTTGACAAATGTTGACCTTCAAATCCTCCTAACAGTGCCTGTTGAGAGTCAGTTCCAGCATTTAAGTAATTATCAGATAAGGCCTATAATAAAGACAAAGTCAATTATTGAGGTTAGAAGAAAGAAATATGAGGTTACGGAGCAAAATGACAAGCCCAGTTGGTCATTTTGGCTACACATAATCATCTTTTTAAGTATTAAATATCTTGTGTAAACTGCCAGTAGCAGTTCATATAATCTTAATTAGGATTAATGACAGGCCAGAATTAAAATGCGATAGATAACGAGCATTGCCACTAGGGAGGTGGACACAAGAAAAATGAAGTTGTGAGGGCAGGTGGTAAAGTAGGGGTGACAGCCTGCAGTCAGCACGTAGTGCCCTCATGAGATGGTTCTAATGAGATGAATATTTTCACCTCAGCAGTGCCAATACACACAACATTTTATGGGCTCCGTTCCATGGGGTGCATTAAGAGATCTTGTACTTTTGGTCTCAATAATGCCTCACCTCAAGTCTCCCCCCTGCCTCCCAAAGGACCTCGACAGCTCCTGTTGAGCACAGTGAACAACATTAAGATCTGAGCAGCATGTGACCATCAAAATGTCACTGTGCTCGTTTCTCTGCCAGAGTAATGTGCCTGTGGACTTGTTAGCGGCTGCCTTGGGACTTGTAACATGCTGCACAGGCCCTCTACTGTTCCTACAAACCCAGGGCTAATTTGGAGGCAGGAATTTTTTTTATTTTTTTTTGAAAGATGAAGCACTGCAACACAGACATTTGTTTAAATCCAAAAAGTTGTGACATTGTACTTACTATTCATCTGAGACCTCCTCATGTTTCCTGCCAGAAAACTGTCACATTTGTTCCTTGTCATGAACAGGCCTCCTTTCACTTCATATCCACTGCAGCATATAAAGACAAAAGTTGCTGTCAGACTAGCTTCAGCCCCTTAACTCAGTCATTCTGCGCCAAACTATTTTGCTCTGAACTTACATTTAGAATCAGCGGCTCCGTTTGGACTGAATTTGCATAAATGCCACCTACACATGCGTCGAAATTACAGGTTTCATTCCTCCAAATAGGGCAGTTAAAGTAAGCCTAAGAGATGAATAAAATGAAACTCACCTGAAACATCAGCGTGCTGGGCGGCTCATGGAAAAGAAACACTTCCAGATGGACTGTCTGGATATTAGCGAGTCTTACTGAACAGGAAGAGAGTTCATACATAAAAGCAGCCTGAGAGCCTTTTCATTTATCATCAAGTGAAAATCCTCCTTGAAGCAACTTCAGCCAACATAAATAAAACATCTTTGTGCTCTCACAAGCCACTTCATTAGGTACACTTACAACTACTCTTTAATGCAAATTTTTAAATCAGCCAATCACATGGCAGCAACTCCGTTCATTTAAGCAGGCAGACATTTTCAAGACAAGGTTTCCAGCACCTTACTGAATCTATGCCACACAAAATATTAAGAAGCTCTTAAGGAAAAATAAGTCCAACTTGGTATAAGCAAAATGTGCCTAATAAAGTGACCAGGAGTGTGATGGAGGGAGAAAAAGAATCCAGAACAAGAGCATATTTTCCCAATATATAGCTTTATTTAAAATAGTGTTACAATTTATTACTCTACACAACATTTTCAAAACTTTTTTTTTTCCCTTTTTCTTATATTGGTTAGTAAACCTTCATGGATAATTTTAGATATAAAACTCTCCATTTTTTTTTTTTTAGCCTCAGGTGTTAATGATGTCTTTACACACTTAGTAAATGAGACACCGCTTCTCTTTTAAACACTTTTCCTCCTCGTGTGTTTCACAGCTGTTCCCCTCCCCGACACACACAACAATGAATGATCACTGGTGGCTCTAAAATTGTACACTATAATTTCCCCAATCTTTATAGTTTCTTCTTTTTTTTTTTTAAATAAATAAAAATTCTGAGTTGGAGAAACAAGAGTGCATATTTTTTTTTGTCAAAAGGATATTCTTTTTCTTCTTAAAACAGCTATTTACAGATTATGCTGGGAGATAAACAAGGCTTATGTTTGTAATCAATGTCGGTGTCTGCTTGCAACGAGAAACCCCCCCCCCCAAATCTTTCAAAGCAATGAATAGAAATTAAATCACACAAAGGCGAACACTTTTTGAACAGCACTTACATCCACCCTTCAGATTAGTCATAGGGAGGACACACCAGCTAAAAAACAACAGACAAGCCTGCAGCCAGATGTGCGTTCCAGAGGTCCAAAGACAGCCATGTTTACATTAAAATGCTGCTGATGACTCCAACATAGCGGCTCTGAATGAAGCCCCGGCATCAAAAAAGAAAAAGAATAAATCAAGCTTCAGACATTCACTGGGTGAAATGCTGCAGAGTTCAAACAAACAGGCCTTCATACAATATCTGCCACTGAAGATGTTATGAAAATCAGCACTGATTTGGCACACAAGACTCAGAAAACGGATGCGTTACTATAGCAACAGTATCATGTAGATGTGCGTTTCAGTGCTGGTTAGTGACGAAGACAAACTTTCTGAGCTTTATGTGCAGTCCTCGTGGACATTTTTTTTTTCCAAATTCTGCCGTCACCACGGTTGCATTCACGTCATCTGTTAACCTCTTGCAATCCACCAGGTTGCTGCTGACCCATGTAGGGTTGGGATCAGGGGTAACAGCCAACCAAAATGGAAAAAAGCTTATGGCGGAGAACTTTGAGGGCAAAAATTAATGTATGATGATCAATTTGAATGTTAATGGTTTTGCAAATGCGCTCGTTTAGCATGCAACTAAAGTGCAACCAGGTCCCCGGTGACCTGCTGGATGTGAAAAGCTCAAGTCCTGCGTGAAAATTTCATCTTATCTTCATAATTAAATCGCTCACTTTCAAGCACAGGTGGACTACGGCACCGCAAATACACTGACAAACAGAAACTAACAGACACAGACCAACTGTACGAAGACATGCTTCTTAACATTCCTGTCATCTCTCAGCTGTCATCTACGCACTGCTACTATGACATTTAGCTCACAGAAGAAACGGCTGAAATGAACAACAACTCACAGGGTGCACACCTGCCTGTGACTGAGTTTAAGATGGCACCCGGCACAGACAAGACAAACCGAACTAGAGAGAGAAAACTAAACAGAAAGAAGAAATACTTTTTTTTTTTTTTTTTAAACCAGCGGCTTTCTAAAAGCTTATTCACAGCAGCACGAGCCACGGGGACGGAGAACAAACATCAAACAGTAAAAAACACCGCTTTGAATACATTATTGGGAGGACTGAGTCAGTTGGCTGACAGGAATAAAAGAAACAGAGGCTGCACTGAGCGTGTGGAGACAACGTGGTGCTGCCACGGCAACCGCAGCTCCTGCGCTGATGGGAGACCAACCTGGAGAGAGTACGAGCAGAGGACAGACAAACCTGCACACACAATCTGGGTACCCCTCCACAGCTTATAAGAGGAGGGGGAAAAAACAAACAACCAAAAACACGGCTGAATAGTTTTGATTCTTATCATCCATCTCTAAACTGACTATTACTCTGCCTGTCAAAATGATCGTCCTGCATTGCAGTTTTTTTCCCCCACAACTGGGCTACTTGTGATGTGTTGTAAAAACACACAACATGCTACTACGCTGTTCTGTATTGCTATAAACTCCTGAATAACCGAGGCCTGTGCTCAGAAGCAACAATTGGACTATAATTAAAATATTTTGTGATGCTGCACTGAACAGTTTTGGGGTGGGGGTGCGTATGTGCATTACGCTGAAAAAGCACGTGAGCGGCAGGGAATGTTAGCTAGACAATAGGAGACCGTCTCCCCATTTGTCTCCATCTGTCTGGCGTCTCTGCTGTCGTACAGATATAAAACCCCCATCTTCATTTGCTGGCTCTGACACTGGCAGCTCATCAGACACGTCCAATCAGAGCCTAAAAGCTTATCAGCAATGTCAATGATAAACACAGAGGACACACTAGTGCACAGCACACGAACACACCCCAAGGTAACTGACTGAAAGAAAATGTATGACTAAACCTAGATGTAAAATGAACATTTATTTAGCTGAAACCTAAGCTCAACTGTTCATTCTGAGTACAGCAAAACTTGGACCCAGGCTAGAAAAATTAGTGTCAATTTCAGGGTCCCCCCCCCCAAGTGCCAAAGCACAACATTGAATCAGTAATAAATTTGCCAAGTGCAACTGGTGAGATAAACAAAACTTAAATCAATACATGTATTCACAGTGTCTGCATTCAGAGGGTTTTTCTTTTGTCAGTAAGTTAGCAAGCCTGCTCTCCACACATTTCAGGTGGGAGAAAAAGGCTAAACCAAACTTCTACAGCAATACAGAGACACATAAATAAACCCCATGTGTGAGAAATGTAGATAACTTTAAAATAATCATAAAATTATATGCTATGTGCATACACACACACAAACAAAACTAATACTGTATTCATTTAGGTGCAGAAGGAAGGAGAGCAATGACTGCACCATGTATGCTGATGGCTGAGGCTACAGCCACACAACTTTATGCACCATTTACTTTCTGCAGCACAAATGCACACGCACCCCCCCCCCCCATCTATCCTCTTGGTTAATGGACAAATTGCAGTGGAGTGATACTTTTGGGTGAGTTACAGAGCCACAGGGATCAGTTTTTAAGAACCTCTGAGAAGATTTCTAGAGCTCCTCATATGTGTGCTCTGCTGCTCCCTGCTGCCTGTTCAGGAAACTGCAGGCATTACACAAAATTCCCTCCCAGCCTTCACAATCTGTCGGCAAGACAACCCACATATAAGGTGTGAAATTTCAAAAAGGCTTTGGCCCGTCAACCTTCTGTTCCAGAAATTACTCCTGCACAGTAGCTAAAAATGAGAAAACGCCTCTTCTTCTGAGCTCTAAAGCTCTGCAAATTTCACCACAACAAAATATTTTTTGGGGGGGGGGGGATAAATATCCATACTAACATTAAAGGATGACTGCCAACAGATGTTGCTCTGTATTCCCGGTTAGACCAGAAGACAAGGTGAAAAATGGTGATTAGTTAAAGCATCTCGAATGAAATTCAGTTAGCGTTTCACTGTGTTAGATCAAGAAACCAATTATTACAGCTCTTATATTAATCTATATTTTATCAGAAGTAAGATTGTTAAACATACAAATAATTACAAACACATTCTCAAAACATCCGTTTCCACGTAGTTCCATTTGTGCCGCATATGATTTCCGACAAACAGAGGACACTTACGACCCCAGAGACAGAAAACAATTTCTGTGTTAATGTCCAGCATTTGTGTAAAGCATGATTTTACTTTCCTTTATCACAACCGTGAAAGCAGTAGAAAGCAGAACCCCCCTTTTTTTTTTTGTTTCCCTCCCTTCTTATTTTCATCCCAGCTCAGTTCAGCAGACAAGGTTACCGCTGCGGGATCTGGACCGGATGGGTCCTGTTGAAGAAAAAAACAAAAAACAAAAACTGAACGTCACAATCACATCCCAAACTTCAGCTCTCTCGACAAGCGGCGTTTCACTGAGGTTCGCTGTGGTGACCCTGACCAATCATGCGCTGTGGTGAGAATTCTCTCATGTCTTGCCTCACATCACAGGGCAGATGCATGGAGGAAAACAACAGTTACACTACGGGGATCTAGTAAATGACATGAAAGTTGGCTTTTGTTTATCTTCCTTCATTTCTCTTCCTACTGTGTGCTGCGTGTGTGTCTGTGTGCGTCCCTGGGTTCAGCTGAGTGTGAATAATCCAATTTCCCAAGTCGGTCACTTCCAGTTTGTTTTTGGGGCAGGGTTCGCCTCAAGTCTGTCACTCAGTACTGTGTTTGTCGATGGGCTCTCTCTGGGGTGGCTGTGATGATGCAAGTGGTCCAGTTTTAGTTCAAGTGATGACAACTGATGATTTTAGGAAGTTGCAATCTCCCCCCTAGGTGGCGCCATCCCTTCTGCTGTGTTTCCAGAGGAGGCAGAAACTCTGCAACACAGATAAGATGATTCAGAATAGGATGAAGTTTGAAGACACAGTGAAATAATTACTGATAATCATGACAGGAGTCCCTGGGTAGCATCCTCAAGCCCTCGCCTCTTATCTGGATATCCTCAAATTTCTCAGTCCTCAGTGGTTGCTGTGTGCACAACTCCAAAACTTTCTCATCCACACATGCAAGCATCCACTCTGATTTATTCCTGCATGCACAAACACGCCAGTGTATGTCTCCTTACTTCCTGCTTCGTTCTCTGGAGCATTGCGGGGTGAATTTTGCTTTGCTTTCTGCTTTGTAGTTTTACATGGCAGAAAGATTTTTTATGATCTATACAAGCATGTCTTTTGAATCTGCAAATACTTTATTCAGCTTCACATACACTTTTACCATAATGCAAAAAAATTAAAGCATACTTGAAATCCTTTCCCTGCCCTTGACATTTAAGCGCCTATCATATAGGGATTTTTTTTTTTGTGTGTGTGTGCATAATTCATGCAGCCTGATAGGTGCCATCAATCAAAGCAGGATTCCATACCAGATCAGAATACAAATTTCTTTATGATTTGCCTCTGATAAAACTCGAGCCTCTAATTTTTCAGTGCTGCCGTTTATCTCTTTGAATTCAGGGCAAAGGTGCACAGCACATGCTTACCATTGTTGCTGCAGTTTTTGTTGTCTTTATCAGATGCCTCTTCTTCAACCTGAGACCAAAGAAATCAATACACCAGAAATGTAAGACTAATCATTTTAAAGAAAAGCCTAAAGAAAAGGCCATTAGATTTAAACAGAATTCAAGAATAGGCTATGTTTAGAAAATCAAAACTGGCATTGGGTTGCATGCTTCCCAGAATGAAAGAGGAAAGGAGTGGTTCTTACCTGTTTCCTCCACTTCAGCTCACAAAAGACCCGCTCAAAGCACTCGTGCATGTAGTTAAACTGGGAGGAAAAAGCAGTCGTTATTGTTATTTAAGCCTCCAATGCACTACAATTAGTAGAGTCACTGTGTAAAAGTAATGTCTCTATCTCAGATTTAATTACATGAAAAGGGAAATGTGTTGATAAATCATATATCTACCTATTTATTAAGTGTTAGTTCTTATCAAAATGTGTCACTCTAAAAGCCATTAACACAATAAAAAGCCAGAAAGCAGTGCAGTTGACTGTACACTTACATATGGCGTGAAGATCTTGACCCAGCGAGGTTTCTTTTCTCCTCTGGCATACTCAAAGCAGAAAGCCATCCCCTCCTCGTCAGTGTCCCAGCGCTGCATCTCCCCCCACTCAAAAGCTATTACCTGGTTCTGAGAGAGCGAGAGACAGATGAGAGAAGTTAAACTCCATGCATATGAATGTTTAGCTTAACACTGTTTTGATCCAGTATTTGGAAATTTATTTGTAAGAAAAATTAGATTATAAGTTGATGCAAATCTACATTATAAAACATGCCGTCTTAAAGAGTGCTAAGCTGCATCCTCTTTTTACACAGTATATTAAATTAACGCAGGCAAATGCTCACCTCCAGCGTGCCGTCCTCGGTGCAAGCATGCAACTTAAAGTGATTGATGCTAATCGCTGTGATGACGTGCCCCTTCCTTCTGGAGTCACAGGAGCAGTGGGGGAAAACCACCTCGTTGTAGCCCTCACACGTCCGCAATAGGCTCAGGTACTACGGTATGATGGGAGGATAAATAACTAAGGGAAAGTTTGTTTCTCCAGAAACAAATGAACTTGCACTTTGGGCTGTTCTCACTTTTTCCAAACTATATAACGGCACACACTATGGAAAAAAGTTGACCTATAAGAAATCTAATTATTGATGTGACAGTGCTGTTTTTGTTTTTATTGTTAACACATTTGGGATGATGGAGCAGTGAGTGATTACACTGTGTCTCAGGAGAGCTTACAGTGTGAATTCAGAGCTGTAAAGACTGAGTCACAATTTGGATGAACTATACTGCTGAAGTTTTGCTGCACTCACGTCCCTGTTGTTGTTAAACCATTATTTCTGACTATTTCCACTTGAGGAAAAGCATAACGCGTCCTCTTTGGTTGAGCATTTCCAAAACTATCAGAGCTATTAGACTGCTTGCAAACAGGTAAATGAATGAATAAATAAACCTTTTTTCCATTTAAGGCTCCCCTTCAAAACCCTGGAAATGCTGTACGCAAAGTGCTTGCATAGCTGCAAATGTCATCTGAATTTATACACATGCCACTTTCAGTTAATGTTTTACAAATATTAAAACAAACCCAATCCCTTTATCTCTCTTTACACTACAGAGGGGCTGTATTCTGAAGCGTGAAAGGCTTTGAGACTGTTCATTTTTATTTGGTAGTGTTTTGGCGATTGCACTGGTCAGCAGGCACAAAGTGTAGTTATTCCGATCCCCGTCCTGAACAAAGACTGGTCTGTGGTACTGACCGTAGCCATCTTGCGCTGCTCTGCCAGTTTCTGCAGCTGGTAGGATTTGTCCTCTGTTTTTATAAATCCCTTCTTCACATCATCCAGTGCCTACAGAGACAGGGAGAGGGGATGGGGTGACATGAAGACATAAATATTCTAATAAATAAATATTCCATCAATTAAGGTCACAAAATATAAACATATATACATTAAAGTCATTCAGCAGACAGTCCTCCCAATGTGAGAAAATTCAAACAACTACAGTAATAATGACTTCCGTGCATTTTTAACCAGTTACAATCCTATATATATATATATATATATATATATATATATATATATATATATATATATATATATATATATATATATATATATATATACACATATATACACACATACACACACACACTTTTTTATTGACTGAGTTTCTGCCCGCTGTTCAGCTTTCTAGCCCATAATTTTATTGCTGTGGTTCACCCTCACTCATCTCATGGTGTAATTTTTGGCTGCAGCAGGCAGCTGTGTACTAACTGTTGAGCTTCCCTCTCAGCTGTTTTCTGATCTTCTGAGACAGGGAATATTAGAGTTCTATTTGCCAGGTATCCATAAAGAAAATCCAAATAAATGCTTCATAATGTGTTCAATAATGTAACAACTACCTTTACCTACTTAGCAGGTGATAGGTCACTGCTGTGTTCACAACTTCGCCCCCATGGACAAACCCGCACAAAGGTTATGGAGTTATTGCAGTTATTACTCTGGTTAGGTTTGTTTTCATGTTCTGAGGCACTCTTTAAATGGGTCACTGCAGAACTTTACATGCTTATGACGCTTCAGGTAGTGACCTTTACTGGTCAGTGGGCAGCCTGCAGTTGGCTGCTGAAGCAATTTTTTTGTGAATTTAAATGAGGAATAGTTTTCCAAGTTCACCTCTTCTACTTCAAAAAACTGTGGAAGGCTTTCATTGGCTGCAAGAATATCCGTGTTCTCTGGTTTCCTGATTAACACACACAGTAAGCGGTGACATCTCAAAGTGCTACAACACTTGTTTCGCATTTTCATTTAGAGGTTACATGACTGGTTTGGTTTGTGTTTGTTTTGAATGTATCTGCATGAAAAATGACCCAAGGTGGGGCTTTGAACAAATGAAAAATTATTAACTTTTGGAGCTGACCCAGATCTGGATGGAGAAACTTTTAGCAACATTACACGACATTGCAAACTTGGACATTTCACACTGTATCTCTGGAAATGCATATCAAACTGAAAGAACTCTGGGACATCATCACTGTATGCTAAAAGCTACTGCAGGGGCATGGGTTCAAGCCCGCTCCAGACCATTTCCTGCATGCAAAATTGTTTAGGAAACCTGGATAAAATAGGAAATATATAGTACTGCTGGTAAGTAAACTGGCATTATTAACCAGTAGGAGAATACTCCGAGACCAGTATTAAAAAGAAGCTATTTTTGACTGTTCCCTTATTGACAAGGTGGTTACCAGAGCCGGTAGCTCTCCGCATGTTTGATTTGTCTCCCCTCCCGGGATTGGACCATGGGTCTTTTGCATGTTAGGTGAACGTGTAAACCACTGCACTACAGAGCCACTGAGATCAGTATGATCCAATATGTTTAGGCATTTTCAGCTCAGAAGAACAAACTCTGAATCAAATTATTGTGTCGTGCTCCCCGAAATCCACAGCAAGTGGGATTCAATTACTGTTATTACCTGGTGAAAGCAGTAGTGCAGAGCCAGCGGATTGTCTCTGAGCAACTCCTCCTCCTGGAAGCTGAACAACCATTTGCGGAGTGCTAAGCAGGTCCCCGGCACGGCCGATGTGTAATTCTGCACATATAGCTTGTGGGGAAACTCATTAGGCGCCAACTTCCGCACTGCAACAAAACCAGGCAAAAGAAGATGGGTGATGAACGAGGTTTGTTATAAAAACATTAATAGTAACCTATACGGAATTACCCGCCCTTGCTGCCCATGATTACTCATAAAGCCAGAGGCTCAGTGATTTAAATTCAGAAGTGGGATAACAAAAAGGTTTAATTTAGAAAACTAGTGGCCATGTGACCCTCCAAAAAGAGGACTTGTAAATTAAACAGGAGAGAATGTGAAAAAAAGGTCAAAGACATTTCCATGTGAGGCACAAAAGCACATGCAGGTCTTACCAAAGGAGTGGTTGATGACTTCAAAGAGAGCAAAGTAACTCGCCATAATACTGTCCATCCCAACCTTCATCACTAATGCCTAGAGAAGAGCAATACAGTAT
The DNA here is from genome assembly GCA_024447675.2 of Pterophyllum scalare. Lineage (NCBI taxonomy): Eukaryota > Metazoa > Chordata > Actinopteri > Cichliformes > Cichlidae > Pterophyllum > Pterophyllum scalare. The sequence goes on along the minus strand of JAMQGT020013732.1, from coordinate 41,227 downwards.
CAGCTATTTACCAGCAAGACACAATTTGACACACAACAGGAAAAGAATTGATGGCAAATATTGTGCAATCTAGCTGTACAACAGACTCGCCCCAGGGGTGGTCTTACCTGGTACACCTGATCTGTGGTACTGTTCTTACGGACCCTGACAGAGATGGTCGTTTTGTCTGGGAGGGCTATCCGCAGTTCTACATCTGTCACTCCGTTGTAGTTCTGTACAGTGAAGCCAAACAAAATTAGAACAACTGTGTTTACTCCTGTGGATTAACAAGGGTTTGTACGTGCTTGTTTGAATATGCAGGTCCATGTTTGTTCTAAGTTACAGCTAAGTACTTGTGGATTAAAAGAAAACAAAAACCAACAAGCCATAACCAAACAAGAATTACAATCTGTAAGAAGTCTTAATCCTCCAAATTGTGCTTCTTTAAATGTGGGATTACATCAGGGCAATGGTATTTGCTTTGCTGCTGAACCTTCTTAAAACATTAGTGAGGTAACCAATTTCCAGCCTGCCAGACTGGCCAACACAGCTCACAAACAGCTCTGTTTAACCAGTGAAACCTAAATCTCATTGTACATCCTGTATAATGACAATGAAGGAATTCTATTCTATTCTAAATGATACTAATAATGTTGCTAGTTTTGAGAGGATTATAGACATATATAGTATTCTCAAACTGGACCAGAACAGTTTAAATATAACTTAGAGACTTGGAGTCAGACCAGAAGCTGGAAAAAGACTGTTTCTGAGTTTCTGTAAATACCCAATATAAGCAATAAGAACATCAGAAATTAAATATCTAAGGAGAGAGTATCAGATAATACAGTGATCCCTCATCTATCACGGGGGGTACGTTCCAGAGACCTCCGCGATAGGTGAAAATACGCAAAGTAGCGGCATTATTTTTAATTATATATTTATTTTATTATTTATATATATTTTAAGGCTTTACAAACCCTTCCCACTCTCTTACTACAACTTGAATGATGAAGATGATGAATTATGTAGCTGTGCAGTACTGATGGCGATGAAGGTGGTGCAGTATCTTCACCCTCGGCCGTTACTTCTATTTCTGCTAAATGTGTAGGCGGTAACTTATCTCTTCCTCTGAGTGATGAACATAGTTATGGGGAGTTATATAAATACCTATGTACCGCAAAATCCCGCAATATACTGAAAACTCCGCAAAACAGAATTAGTAATATTTAAAATAAATAAATAAATAAGTGAACCGCAATGTAGGGAGGGACTAGTTTCCAACACAAAATGTAGCACCGAGCACTCTGAATTTTCTTTTCCCTGCAAACTTTTCCATCTGCCATATTCCAATACCCAGCATAAAAAAAAATACCACACTGCTACAAGACCGCATACCTCATCTGATTCAGAGAGAAACTCTTGCATGATGTCACTCTCCCCGATCACCCGCACAGAGCACGCTAGAGACAAATAGAGAGAAAAATGGAGAGCAATAGATTAGATCAAGGTAAATTATATAAACAAATGGCAGCTAAGCATCACTATGAATCGGATTTACAGTATTTACTATGTACTTTACAAAACTAATGACAGTTGGTGCATTGATTATTTTCCATCTTAACAACATATCCAATCTTCAAATGGACTCGGGGCAGCAACTGCTCTTGAACAGAAGCGCTAGTGATATTTCCAAATTTTCTTACCTCGCTCGAGATATTCCTCCAAGCCTCTACGCCTCGCATCCAGCTGCTGCTCAGAAAGGGAGAAGGGCCATTTACCCGGAAGCTTTGGGAAGTTGAAGTTAGAAAATTCCCTCTTCAGGTTCTGGTGCAGGATGGCAAATTCACGATAGCGTTTTGAACACAGCTGTCTCCCTGACATATACACATTGTATACCTACGGCCATAAAAAAGACAAAAGTGAAACAGCATTAGTGAAGACAGACAGAAAGAAAAGTTTGCATCAGAGAGTTACAAGTTTCTTATATCCACACAATTAAAAAAAAAAAACATGTTTAGAGCAGTCAAAGGAGGCTGTTATTCCATTTAAAACTGAAGATAAACAAGTGCTGACCACAAGTATTTAACAATCAGGCAAACACACCCATGGCCACCCTCTTCACCCTTCCCCAGAAGCCTGGCCCCCAGGGGAAACATGTCAAATGCCAAATCAGCACTTACCACAAACCTCTCAGAGTGCTGTTCTACATGCTTGTATGTGGGAATAGAAATGGGCACGGCCTGCTTGTCACTGTAGTCGTAGTTGGGCTGGACATCCTCTCCTCCTTCCAAACAGTCAGCCTCCTGAGGTGGAACAGACAGCACAGCCAGAACCAGCTCCTTCTCCCCAGCACGGATCAGGTCCACCACCTGCTTATGGGTTGCGCCTTCCACATTCACCCCGTTACTAGAAAAGAGTGAGTGCAGGAGAAAGATGAACGAATGGGGAGGAAGAGGCATAGGACGACACTAATCCGAATTGTTCTCATGAGTTCAATCTATATTTGAAAATGGCAGGTTATTCAGCGCTCTACAAAAGAGGGAACGTCAGGGCATCTCAGCAGAGGAGGGCACAAATACAGATACAATTTAAAGTATTTCAAGAGACCTCTAGTGTGAATAAGAATATACCAATTTAACTCCCACCTGATCCCAGTTTCTATACGTCAAATCAAAACAACTTTCAAAAGAAAATCACGATCTGTCATTTTTATGCAAGCTAAACCTAAAGTCCGGCTCTAAATAAATAAATAAATTCCACTGTCCTGCTGTGACTGAAGGGCGAAGTAAGAAAAGATGTAACAGCTGATAACTGATGTACTTAACAGTCACTACTGCCATATATACAGATCAATGTGCCCAGGAATACAATAATCCCTTTCCAAAGGAAAAAAAAAAAGTTTTTTAATTTAAGCTGTCAATATGTTTCCTCTAAACTCTCTTACTATATTGTCATGGTATTATCAGCCCATTGTCTTCCATTTACTAACACAATGCAGTGAGGTTTAAGTAATCAGGCTGGCTCTAATGTCCTTTTCCCCTGATGCTCCCTTCTCGACTTTGCTGAGAGCAGATGGCTCAAGCATCAGGTGTCTTTGCTAATCTCCCAATGAGAAACTGTGGGACAGACACAGGAAAGGAGGGGAGAAGGAAAAGTGTGGGCATAGGCCTGCCCATTGATTGCCATGTCTCTATTTGCCATGACATTTATCTGTGTAGTATCATTGACTTAAGCTCACTGTTCAGGTGAAACAACATATCGGGGGTAGGAGTGAAACAAAAGGGTGAAAAAGTCATCATGAATACAATGCCAATTAGGTGAAGGCAGAAATAAAACAACACTTAATTATTGTGTAGTGAAACTGTTTTGATGAAATAGTTCACCTATACATGCTTACTGACAAATTCCATGACAAATTCCCAGAGCATAAAAAGTGATTAACAATTATAATTTTAAAAAAACCCATAAAATATTAATATAAAATAAAGATATGCAAGCAAACAGTCATATCTTGCTGGCTAAAGCTGTTTTATCAACTTATATTTTATCAGCCATTTCATTTATTACTGTTAAAAAAGAAAGAAAAACACCTTTATCAAAACTGTTAAAGGCTCATTGATTAACAGTCATGTGATCAGCCACTGAGGGCGGCTCAGTGATTTACACTGTTGCCTAACAGAAAGAATCATGGGTTCAAACCTATGTGGCGTTTTCATGTTCTGCCAAAATTTCTGCTCCTCTGGTAACGCCCACCTCAGCAAAACATGCCAGGTTAATGGGGCTTATGTGGGCCCGGGACACTTTTGAGAAAAGATTCTCGATCAGGAGTTTCACTTCCTGCTTATATAAAGTTTTAAAAGTTGATGCCTTACAGAACACAGCATTATTGTCTAAAAACACACACAAGGGCAAAACAAGGTCATTTTTTTGTTTCCCCCCTTTTTTGTATGTTTTAAGGAATTTGTGAGAAAAAAAAATCCTATGTGAGTACTGTGATCACTCAGGCAGAACTGATAGACTCAGACAAGAAACACTACATGAGCTGCTTACTGTAAATAAAGTACATTGCTGGCTTTCTTTGTTTGCTAAGCTTTTGAAGTAAAATGCTGACAACTGACATATTTAACAGGCTAAAACCTAGCTGTGAGTTGTTGCAAAAAGGTCAGACTAGTTAACAGGTCACATGATAAGTATTGGTCCCGTCATAAGACAGCAGAGAGAAATAATGTTTTGTTTTGTTTTTTAAAACCCAACATGCTGATGTCTCAGTAAACTGAAGTAAGGGCAGTGTTCCTTATTTTCAGTTTCTGTTCTTCCTCATTTTAAGTTTAGTCTTGTTGCTCCCCTGTGTCAAGTGACAGCAGTACTGCTTTTCAATTTGAACAGAAACACTTTGTAAGAACTGCCCTATTACCATTAACACTTTAGGTTTTGTTGAAGGCCAAGGCTTACATTAATGCTGGTAGATTTAGTCACAGTGGCTGACATTATTGTATCTTCCGTGTGTGGACACATTTCCCTTTACATTTAAATACCAGCTATGACTGAAAGGCAAGAATTGTTTCACCTAAATGGAAAGCCCGAAAGCACATTTGCCTCCTGTTTATCCCGGCGCGATAAACAAGAGTGTCACCAAACATGAAAGCACTCTTAAGAAATGTCTCCACGTATATCTAACTCACGAAAGGTCATTCATAGCGATAAACAAAACGAGAATCAATAGAGCGCACCTAAAATTGCCCATGTACACAGCATGGCTGGTGTGAATGCCAGTCAGTCAAAATAACAAGACCGCACACTCCTACCATATGATGCTGAATTTGAGTGACAGCACTGCCATCCCCTATCACACAGGTTAAGATCACATAAAATCACTATTATGTATACGAAAATGCAGTGAAAACTGTACTGGCGTTTAAATTTCGTCCTTAAGTTCACGCAGGAGCTGACACTACGCAAGGAGCTAGCCAAACACATTAGCTACCTGGCTCGCTAGCGAGCTACAGCTAATCAACATGCACAGGCTGTAGTCTAACTTATGTAAGATGGTTAGCTTTCTAGTTAACTCAGCAGAGCTATAGCCTTAAATATTTACTTAGGTCCAAATGCTCCCAAGCTGAATAATTAACAAACAAGCGGGTTACTTATAAGGCCACAAGTGGCGAACCTCGAAGACGGAATAACACATGCTTGAAATTGGATCCACACAGGCTAAACTGGGCAGCTAGCTCCAATTGCTAACTCCTCGTCCTAACCGGAGGGGATGGACTTACACCTCCAGGATCCTGTCACCCTTCACTATCCCGGCTCGGTCCGCAGCACCTCCGGGCAAAACGGCGCTGACATGCTGGAGAGGGGCGTACAGCTCCCCGTTGATGCTCCGAAGTTGTCCTCCTTCGCTCACTTGACCGCGAACGTTGAACCCGTAGCCGGACTCTGACTTGACGATCCTCACTATCCGCGGACCCGATGTGACCGTGGCTGCGCCGTGGCCCGCGGTGCCCGCAGACGAACCTACAACCGGACCGTTACGGGATGCCGAAGGGAGAACGGGCCGAGTTTCATCGCCTCCTACATCCGCCATCTTATTCACAGGGACTACCACTCTCCAAGTCGGTGTTTTCCAGCAAATTCAAAACAACGCTCGGGCTCCGTCCCTCTCTGTGAGGTTAGCTCCACAGACCGACTCTGTTGTTAATAACCCGCCCCCCTGGCAGCGTCACGGGACACGGCCGCGCAACGTGACCTGCCGGAGGCGTCACCGAAAGTCTGCTGTCTTACTCCATTCAGTGCAAGGCTGCTGATTACTTCACCAGTGCTGATGTTACAGTGCAAGCGTCTTAATCTCTTTATTCCAGTGGTTCCCAAAGTCAAGAGTGCTACGGCGCATAAAAACCAGAAAATCCCATTTTTCCAAATTTGTCACACTTACATGCTTTAGATTAAACAAATTTTAATATCAGACAAATATAACCCAATTAAATGCAAAATGCAGGTTAAGGGAAAAACGCTTCCTGGCCTTAAGTGAAAGAGTAACTGTCCCCTTAAACCTAATAACTGGTTGCGCCATCCTTGGCAGCAAGAATTGCAATCATGGATTTTCAGTAACTGGCAATGAGTCTTTCACATCACTGTGTGGAAATTTTGGTCCACTTTTCAGAATGGTTTTAATTCAGCCACATTGAAGGGTTTTCAGCAAGAATTGCCTGTTTAAGGTTGTCACAGCATTTCAATCAGATTTAAGTCCGGACTTTGACTAAGCCACTCCAAAACCTGCATTTGGTTTTTTGAGCCATTCAGAGGTGGACTTGCTGGTGTGTTTCAGATCGGTCTCACCGTGGTCCACTGGAGTCCCAAAGCCTTAGAAATGACTTTGCAATCATTTTCCAGACTGATAGATGTCAATAACTTTGTCTCTCAGCAGTTTCTTTAGATCATGGCATGATGTGTTGCTTTTTGAGAACTTTTAGCCTGCTTTGCTTTGTTGCACAGGTTCTATTTAAGTGAATTCTTGATTCAACAGGTGTGGCAGTAATCAGGCCTTGGTATGGCTACTGAAATTGGATTTACTTTTTCACACAGGTCCAGACAGGTTTGGACAGCTTTTTTCCCTTAAGGAATGAAATCATCATTTTTAAAAAATGCATTTTGTATTTACTCTGGTTATCTTTGTCTAATATTAAAAAAATTGTTTGATGAAACATTTAAGTGTGACAAATATGCAAAACAAAAACAAAAACAAAAAAACAAAAACAAAAAGAAATCAAGAAATGAGCTAATACTTTTTCACAGCACATGTACTCAACATTTCTTTCTCATTTATGTCAAACAGCAGATTGTTTTATGGTATCTTACGCAAGCCTGGTAAAACAGTATTGCGCAACACAAGTGCTGATTCCTTGTTTTAGAGTAGAGAGGGAGAGGTAATCTGTGAAATTACTTCCTACTGTATTTGATTGGAGTGAAAACCTGCAGGTTGTAAACTACTGTGGCACATCACTTCTCTGTATTGCCAAGAATGCATTATGTTAGAAGAATAGGCAATCATGTACAACCTGTGAAAAGTCCACCCTTACTGCTTTCATAGGAACTAAGAGGTTAAATAGCAGCCAGATGCTACTTAAGGCCAAATGCACTTGATTATTGATCATCAGCAAGTGTGAGCACTTCTATAAAAGCAGAAGTTTTGGCAGTATGCTGATCTGGCGCATTCAGGTGTGCGTTATCACAATGCCACAATCTTGCCAGGAGTTGACATCCCAGCACATTCTCGCCAAGATCAGACTGTGAAATGCTCAGAGAAACTACAAAAAACCCAAGAGTTTCATCTCAGACTCCACAGGCGTCAGTTAGCATGTTAAATTTTAAAGTTCATGATAGTACAATTAGAGAAAGACTGAACAAGTATGGCTTGTTTGGCAAGATTTCCAGAAGAAAGCCTCTTCTTTCTACATCTAACATGGCAGCATGGCTTAGGTTTGCAAAGTTACATCTGAACAAACCACAAGACTTCTGGAACAACATCCTTTGGACAAACAAGACCAAAGTGGAGATGACCATAATTCACAGCACCACATTTTGGTGGAAACCACAATCACAACCTTAGCAAAAACATACCAAACATCTGCAAACATGCCAACTGTCAGGCACAGTGGAGGAGAGGTGAGGATTTGAGCTTGTTTTGCAGCCACAGGACCTGGGCACTTTGCAGTCATTGAGTCAGCCATGAACTCCTCTGTGTGCCAAAGTATTCTAGAGTGAAATCTGAGGCCATTTTTCTGACAGCTAAAGTTTGGCTGAAACTGGGTCAGGACAATGACAGAACAGCTACAACAGAGTGGCTAAAAAAGGACAAAACCAAGGTGTTGGAATGGCTCAGTCAAAGTTCAAACCTCAACTCAACTGAAATGTTGTTGCAAGATCTTACAGTTTTTCCTCAAGTGATTTGGTGCAATTCTAGCAGCAGGAAAGCCATTCTCACTACTCTTAATGCAATTCTCAGAACAGTAATGCATTTCTTCACCCACATTAGCCTTACTCATTGTTTTTAGAAACACTGCTATTGTTTCTACTCATGCTTCATTACGAACGATATGTTACTGTGTTGATTCACCTCTCCCTTGAATCTTAAAAGTCATCAAAACAGTTTGTACTTTTGTACACAACTCTAGATCACCCACTTTCCTGAACACTGTCTTCAATCAAATTAGTATATATATACTTAGTATATATATATATATATATATATATATATATATATATATATATATATATATATATATATATATATATATATATATATATATATATATATATATTTAGTATAATTAGTGTATATATATATATATATATATATATATATATATATATATATATATATATATATTCACCACAAATGGACAATAGAAGATAAGGAAAAAAAGAAAGCACACTATATTTTTCCAATCTTCTATTATCCATTTGTGGTCAGTCTGTGTGGAATGTAACATCAGTTTCCTGTCCTGAGCTGACAGGAGTGGCCCCCAGTGTGGTCTTCTGTTACTGTAGCCCATCTGCTTCAAGGTCCGATGTATTGTGCTTTCAGAAATGCTCTTCTGCATACCTTATTTGTAATGGGTGGTTGATTGAGTTACTGTTGCCTTCCTATCAGCTCAAAATAGTATGGCTATTATCCTCTGACCTCTGACACCCGAAAACTGCCGCTCACTGAATATGTATAAAGTCAGCAGTTTCTGAAGCACTCAGACCAAGAACCATGCCACTTTCACTCACCTTTCTTCCTGATGCTCAGTTTGAACTTCAGCAGGCTGTCTTGACCATGTCCAAATGCCTAAATGCTTTGAATTGCTGGCCTATGATTGGTCAATTACATATTTGTGTAACGAGCAGTTGAACAGGTGTACTTAATGAAGTGGCTGCTGAATGTATGTAACGTGACTTTACTGAACTTTACTTTAAATATTTTCTTTCTGTTTTCTGATGCATATATTTACAGGAGTATCATTTTGCTTTTCCCCATTTCAGCAATTGTGTGAAGCAAAATAAATTCTTCACATTTCATTTTTGATACTTTGACATATGTGAAAAAGGGTTTGACTCTTGACTTTTGCACATGTGAGTCTGTGTTATGAAAACTGCATCAGGAGTGGTGAGAATGGCATTCCTGCTGTGAGAATTGTGTCAAAGCTATTGAGAAAAACTGTAACAGGCCTTGGGGGTATCAAAGCTTTAAAAAATAAATAAATAAAGTTGCCAGTGATGATGGCACTTTATGCAACATCTGTTTTACCAAACTGAAACCCAGAGTGTGTTGAATGTAAGGATGCATTGCTTTGAAATTAACATAAAGAAATAAATATTTTATTTGTAAGATCAGGGTTGTATTATTGCTTCTTTCAAAAGTTACTTTAGTGCTACTTGGGAAAACATGCTCTGGTAAATACTTTCAGTTCTACCATCTCTGTCAGCATCAGTGACATCCTTCCTGTTGCAGTCTGCGGTGCTATTGCTCCTCTCTTGAAGTCAGTTTAGTTGCAAAGCATGAAGTCCAGTGTCAGCAAAATTTGGTATTTGGGGCAAGCATCACTAATATCATAAGCTCATCAAAGATTCTGCAACTGCCCGATGTTGGCACAAATAGTTCTCCCAGTTTGTGTAAGAATACATAAAATGCACAACTCTAGCCTTTCAGAGAGAGAGAGAAAAAAGGTTTATTTCATTTTGCATTGCAGTATAACTTTGACTTTATTGTCATATGTTTGTATTTAAATCTCTTTCAAAACAGCTGTAAAGGGACACTCCCTGTCCCAGAATGGCAGCTCTCTTAGCTGGCCCCAAGGTGGCGCTCAGATCCTTATTTTTTCGAGACGAAGTACTCGTGGCACATCTGAGTGAGGCAGCAGACCATCTTGACAAACTCACCAAAATCCACACTGTTGCTCTTATCTGTGTCCAATTCCTTGAAGATGCGGTCTATTGCTGCCCTGTCATTGGCTTTCTGTAGTTGAGAAAAGTGTTAGGTTACATGTACACGCTAAGTAATCATAAAACAAAGAACTGTTCAGCCTACGTACGCACAAATAGTTGCACAAGCCACAATGGAATTTCGGTGTAATTTCCATTCTCTCAAAATAAAAGCTGTGCATCAGTAAGCCAGTGTATCCATGCAACTGACTGGGTATGCATGAGATAGAGGGAGGACAGAGATTACTCACGCAAAGCATTTCTCCAAACTCATTCTGAAGAAGGTCCTTCAGCTCATCCTTGCTTAGGGTGTTTTTGTCTCCCTCCTTGCCGGAGTATTTATCGAAGCTGCTGATGAGCAGGGCCATAGCTTTCTGGATGTCAGACATGGTGAGGACTAGTTTAAGGAAACACAAAGAAAATGTTACATTCCTGCATTTGTCCCCCAGGCAGACAAGGTATTTGCAGCAGATCCAAACTGATTAAAGAAAGATGATTCTCATGAACAACTTTTTCATACAATCCTTCTATGGCCCATTATCTGGTGCAGATTAGGCTGAATCATGTGATGCTGTGGTCAAATCTTAACAAAGGACATCATTGATATTCAGAACATGAGGAATTGTTTAGAGGAAAAAGAAAAAAAGGGAATAGGCAGGCCCTGTTTGGTAAAATCAGAATTAGAAAGATTTAGTCACTTAACCCTGTGAGGCCCATTTTAGGTTTGCCTTCTTCTGAAAAATGCCTGTTGAGGAGTTTTGGCTTTTCAGGGAAAAAACATTCTAATAAACATAAAAAAACCCCCAGTAAGATATACAGTATGCAGTAAAACACATGGATGTGGGACTGCACACCATTCTAATTCAACTGATAAGAGGTCATAAGCAAAAAGCAATGGCTGGCATTGTGTTTGTCTATGCCAAGGTTTTCTCTGAATTCTCTGTGGAGCTTGATAAAAATAAACTCAAGGTTTCCACCTGGGCCCTGCCATTCTTATTTCCTCTTTTCAGCGGTCTCTAGTGCAGCGTCTCTGCCGAGTGACATAAGACATTGTTATGGCAACAGTAGAAGTAGATAAAGAAGCAGGTTAAGGCTTGATTAAAGTCCCCAAAGCAATGTAGGATGTTCTCTTAAGGTGGTATATCTAAATTATGTGTTCTTTCCACTTGACTCTATAAACCCAAGAGGGTGGGTTATGGTTACGTAGTGACTAACACTGTGCTCCTCCCTCTCTGGGGTACAGTAAGCCGAGGAAACTGTGGCACCAGAGAGTTTGGAAACAGATGGGAATTGCAAAGAAAGAGAGCATAAAACCACTACCACATCATTGCTCAGGTTTAATTTGGTTGCAGTTAAAGGGGAGAATCGTGGCTCGCTGCAAACCAAAAAAACCTCTAATGCATTCATAAAAACAACTTTCCAGACAAATAAGTGGGACTCTAGCAAAACGAGCTCAGTCTTTTGCAAAATCAAGTTTCACAAGCAAGAAGAGATGTTACAGCATCAAGTTGCAAATGATATAAAGAACTTTGCAGTTCATGAATACTTTTCTGCTCATGTTTAAAATAAAACTAACTGTAACTTTAATGAGCATTGCTGGATTTAAAACAAAAAAATGAATAAAAAAACATTTGTGGGGTTCTCTACTCACCAGTACTGAGGAGTTTAAGGAAATTGGAAGCTAAAGTTGATCTTGATCTTGGTAGAGCTGTTGTGATGAACCAATGGGTGGCAAAGATGCTTTATACATCACCACACCCTGCATCCCTCCTCCCTCCCTCCCTTCCTTTCATCTCCAACCACTCCTCCTTTCTTCATTTTTAAACTTATTCTTTAAGAAACACAGCACTCGTGTGCTGTCACAGTTAATGCTTGAATTCAAGTATTTGCAGAGTTCTAAAAAAAATGCAGCACTTTTTACAAAATGCTTCCAATGTTAGGATCTCAGGATTGCACTTCGGTCTCAAATTAGTGAAGAGCAGCATGACAAAAGCACGTGGAATGTAAACCACGGGTTGCTGTGTCTTTAAGAGGACTTCATGCATGTGACAATTAAATAAATTAAATAAAGAACGATCATGTAACAGTCTCCCAAAATGCTGTGATGGATCAAAGGAAAAACTTTATGTTTAATGTTGATTTACTGTTTTTTATTTCCCCATTCAATCAACTTTTAATATATGACTGTATTTTAAAACTCTTTTGGAGAAGCCTCATGAACAGCATTTTATGGCATCTCTCTTCGAGACTCTTGCTGATGAAAGGAGGGAACCAGCATTTACATGTGAAGCGAATCATGCTCTGTGCTCCATTTGAGGGTCACTTCTGTTAATTCTTTAAAAGAAAGTTCACAATTTGTGTCGTACATTTCAGTCTCTCACAAACAAGTTTCTTAAAACAGTTGGCGCTGGAATCGTGGGACCTAATTTCGCCCCAAATATGTCATTTTAATCTTTAAAGTATGGTTCCATGTTTCTCTTGTTTCTCTTGTGCTATTCTGTTTAAGTTATTGTGCTACTAATGCATCAGAACTCTTTTTGCCTTTTCAAAACATATTTCCTCTTTTAAAAACTTACTGTTTGGAACAATGGGACAGTTACATACAGTATGTTTTAAGCAAAATTTGTATTTTTTTTCCTGTCCACTTGTGCATCACAGGAACCTTTAATTGTATGTTGAACCACCTAATTTCTAGTGGGTTTTTTGTATGTAATTAACTATTTTTATTGACTTGCTTGAGATGCACATGATTCTAAAGTAAAACCATCGGGACAATGACTCACTTAGCACTGATTGTTATGATTGTGAGTGGATCCACTCTTCTTTTCAATTTTGCAGAAGGCTGTGAGTCACAGTCATGCCCCAAAAGCTCAAGTCACTGAGTCCAAAAAAAAGAAAAAAAGAGAAGAGAAAAAAAAATCAGCACTGTGGCAACTCTGTTTGCATGTTTGTTTCTCTCTGTGCGTGTGGCCTGTTGCATAACTTTGAATTAGATATTTCTGGCGTTGGTCTGGGTATTGTTTTGGCCTGTAATTAACAACTTCAAAGTTTAGCTGAAAACAGATGATAGGTTAGAATTCACTGTCACCATTATTCATAGCATTTTCTTTTTACACTGTGCCATCCTTCTTCACTGTGTGGAAATCATGAGTCACACATCTTCCTGTCGCTTCTTTCTCAATCTTACTCACTTGTATGTACCAAATAATGGGGGGAGTATCCATGGTCACTGCATCCTGTTTTACATCCAGCTGTGATTCATACAAAACTGTTTGCTTAGTGCAGCTGGAGTGGATTGAACAACATTCACTCAGGCCAGTTGCTAACATTATAATTACAGTTACATAGTTTAGTTTAGTTTAGTGTATTAAGATTCCCATTAGCTGCAGCATTATAGCAGCTATTCTTCTTAGGCTCTCCAAATCGTTACCTTTTGACGTTGCACTATAAAACATCCACACATACACAACATAACGTCACCACAAAAACAAAACACACATGCAAACTACAAAAACAGTGCAAATTATGCCTTATGTCAGGGTAAGCGTTGATAAATGAACATTTACATAGCATAATAGTTAACTAACTATCATTACTCCAGCACACAAACAAGAATTCAAGTTCATATTAACATTTTATAATTGTAGTTGAAAGTCATACTAAATAAATATTGTTTTTAAAGTTTTTTAAATCCATTTTTTACTGATTTCTTGTGTCATCTGCCATCTAGTGGTCACAGATAGTGAAAGACATTTTTAGTGTCTGCTGCAGCCATGTGCACTGTAATGTATGTTTCTTCAGAAAGAGATACCCCATGCAAATACCGCATAGTGAACATGCACCTTGGATTTTGTAGCTAGTATTTTAGAAATAATAAAGTCATGAATCTACTGCATGCACCTATAAAAGGAAGCTGCTTTTATTGGAGGGCTGCACCATAAAGAGCTGAAGACAGAAATCACAGGAAATGATCAGAGAAAGCATTCATGTGCTTTATTTAGGTAAAGCTACTAATAACACACTCTAAAAAAAATCCTCACTGTTATTATTCATACTTGACATTATTGTAGCTGGTTGAGTTGTAAATCATATATTACAAACTGGTTCTTATTCTCTTGCTCAGTCAGTTTAGTGCTTCATTTGTAAAAACAATCATTTTCATGCATTCATTTTTTTGCTAACACAAAAACTCGAAATCCCTACCTTAAAAACATGTTTTTGGGGGCATTTATGCATTAAAAATAACTGTCAGTGTGCATTAAAAAGTACAGTATTTTCTCTTGAATGTAGTGTTGCTGTAGTATAAAGCATCTCAAATAAAAAATTGCAAGTTCTTCCAAATGTACTTGACTTTAAGTACTTGGTTACATTTAATCATTGTCTAATGTAAGCAGTTTGCATTTATGCACCTAAACCTTTAGGGCATTGGCTCAGATTTTTGAAAAACTGTTTCCCGGTCAATTTCTGTCACTTTGATTTCCCACTAAATGGTGGTTCAAAGCACACTATCGATAAAAGGACAGAAGGAAAAACTGAAACATCAGGATCTGCTTATAAAATACACAGATCAACAACAACATTAAAACCCCTGACGGGTGAAGTGTATTGACCCTGCCTTTTCAATGTAATATTCTACCCCTACTGCAGTTACACTCCCTGCAGGCAGCGTCCTAGAATAAGCCACTGTCAAAAACAAAATCAGAGCAATTGGAGGAGCACAGCAAAGTGCCCAAAGCATTTCCAGACTCCAAAACCCAGATTGCAATCCAGCCTGAACTGTGAAATGTGACTCATTGAAAGCCCAGCCCTGCACTGGATACTTTGTCTCTTGTGGGCTGCAGGGCTGGGTTTCGATGAATCAAGCAGGACTAAAAGTTTCCGCTCCCAAAGACCCAGGTTCTGTGTCCTTGTCCAATGGGTCAGAGCTGTGTTGGCAGCTTGAGAATGTTGTGGCTAGTTTTAAATTGTAGAATGTAAACTTCCATCAGGTTTCTAAACCTCACAATTGTCAAGAAGACCTCTGGTGTCTAGTAAAAGAAACGAACATATCCAAGTGAATGTAACTGTGAATAGAATTAGCACCAGCTCCACACTATCGAGAGAACAATAGTTTGATGTTATTGCCCATGGCAACACCTAGGCTGCAAACCGGATGCTGGGGAGGTTTGCTATGTTCTGGATATTAATTCTATTGTTCAACAAGTTTCCACAGAGAGGGGCTTTTTTGCTCGTGTGTCTGAAATGGGAGTGGCATGCCACAGCGAATATTTGGTAATCCCTGAACTCACACCACAGAACGCCCCCACCAGGAATGACTTGAGCAACTGTAAAACCAAAAGTATGCAGGATTATTTCAGTTAGAAAATGTTGTGACAAACGTAATAATTTCTATATTAGAAAGCCTGTCTAAAGAAACAAAACCTGACATGTGCAGTGGTGTCATGCTCGAATAGCAGAGCATATAGAAAAATGATGGCGCTTTTTTTTTCAGTCTTTTAGTCCACATGATAAACACATAGCCTGCAGGAGGCACTAAATACCAGAAATTATGCCTTAACACTTAATACTGAAAAAGCAGCAGTGCTGGAACTCAGCTGCGGGTCACATGGGTGTGGTGCTTGTGTAAACCACACACACACACTCAGAGGATAGTCACATAGCAACTTCAGTGTTTGGCCAGTAACCATGAACATTGCTAGACTAAATGTTAGGACCTGCCCAAAGAGGTGTGTGCACAGAGCTCAATAAGACTTCTTCCTCCTGAGTTTAGACTTTCAGGCAGGCTTTTCTCAGGGAGTGAAGGTTTTGATGACTTCATTGGGAGTGACAGACCATCATGGTAAACAGTGGTTTATAGTCTATCTGCTCATCTATAAATAAGAGATAGACGGAAAGATAGATTGATGGAATGCAACGAAGGAGTAGGGCTGCCTAGAAGTCTTGATTTTGGTGCAAAAATATTCCTGTTCAGGGAGAATCATGAGGGGTGGGAGGCAAAGGGGTTGTCCTGTTCCCCTCTCTCTGGTGTTATTTGGCTTTTAGCATACATGAAACACAATGAGATTTTTGTGCACAAGAACAGTGATGTGCTGTTCTTTTGGGGGCTTGCATAATAAAAATCAAATCGACTAAGCAGTTTTATCACCTGCTTTATTCCGAGTTGCAACATCATCTGAGCATTTATGCCTCACAGAGAAAGGTGTGTTCATGCCTAGAATATTCAGCAGATTCCTCAGGGCAGTGATAAGCAGGACTTTGCAAGAGAGGGAGTGGCTCATCTGCCCTTTAACACTCAGGAAAGCATGAATTACTCACTCTCTCTGCAATGAGCTTTACCAGCTTATGAAATAATTATGGTTTGGTGCTTTCTCAAAAACGTATCTATAATAAGTTGAAGGTGGTTTCACTGGCAAAATGTGTCTGATTTACACATGCACACTCAGGAAACACAAAACACAAGAGGTTTGACGGGATTTGGCATATTTAATGGACAAAACTATCTTTACAAAAAAATCTTTGATGCTTTTTTTGGTCTCTTCTCTTCCACTGTTGCACTTCTTACTTCTTTCCAGTCTTCTTCATGTGCACTTGATAGCATTGCTCACAGGCAATAGAAAGTCCAACAACCAGAGAAACAAACTCCTCAAAGTTCACCAGACCATCACCATTGGCGTCCAAGTCTTTCATGATCTTGTCCACAGCAGCAGGGTCCTTTTGAGACTGTGTTAAAAAAAGGGGTGTGTGGATACATCAGCAACAGTAAGGCTGCACAATACTGGATTACAGTGTATGAATTCTGTTCAGTGTGATTGTGTACTTTACATTTTGGTGTCATCTCACCTTAAGGAAGGTGGAAAGCTCACCCTCCATTAACTGTCTGAGGTTTTGCCGGGTGAGCGAACCGTCCTTGGCGTAACGGTGGAACACCCTGATAAGTCCTTCCATGCAGTTCTCCAGTTCTGAAGGCATGGTTGCTGGAATGTGTTTAGACTGAAAAACAATGTTCAGATACAGCAGAAAAATGCCGTTTAACATCAGTTCAAATTTTCCAAATAAGTCATTAGAGAACTTTGGTGAAAGCTGCTTCAGTTGTGATGCTGTCCATCATTTAAATGAGTGTGGAGGTATTCAATGAATTGATTATGTGTGAACAGTAGGCCACCCTAGCGTAAAACGGTTGTTGGTTTGACATGATCAGCAATCTGTCACCTCTCAAGATCTATCTGGATTTGCCTAATGAGCTGTCTGTCTTTTAGATAAAATTTGGTGAAATATTGGTAATACTTCATCCAGCAAAACAAGACTGTTTTGTTGCACTGTAGCAGTGTTTGGTGTAATCATAGAGAGGACACATTTGGTCTTTGCTGCACTTCCCACTGATCCCACCGATGAGTAATGCTAATGAGATGATAGCAAAGGTATGTTATTAAAATGCAAGCACCACTGTGAAAAGTGAAAAGACAAAAAAATCCCAAAACTTGAGCTACAGTCATTGTAGCTGTAAGAGTTAAAAAAAGAAAAAAGAAAAAAAGGGAGAAGTGGGAAGTGGGAGGGAAGTCTTACGGTGTGTTAGCTGTGTGAGAGGGAATGGAAAAGTTGAATGTTGAAAAATGCCAGACCCAGAATGGTGGTTTTCAGTGCAGGGAATGAGAGGGGACACAACAGCAGCAAACACATGTGTGCACATGCCCACAGTTCAACCACACCCTATTCGCCTTTATGGAGACCAAGTTAAAAATACAGTATATACAAAATCAAAAAGTGAGTCACTGCTGAAGAACTACAGCTAGTTATAAAATAACTATATAGTTAAAGTGTAATAAAAGTACAGAAAGGAAGATAATTAACTAATTAAAAGTTGTAGCCTAGCCTATTTAACAACAAAGGAAATAAACAGATCCATTAGACACCGTTAGAAATTACGAAAGCCAGAGCTTCAATAAAGGAAAAAAACGATGCCTGGCAGCAGATCAAAGTAGGCTAAACAATATAAAACATTTCATACCCAGAGGGCCTGCCTGTATGTGTTAGTATCTCAAGTTTTTTTTTCTGTTTTTTTTTTTTTTTTAAGCCACACCTGTAAGACAAGAGCAGAAAGTTTGTCTTTGTTTCTTACCGTGCAGTTGCTGGGACGTGGTCGGCAGAGCAGAGGTGCAAATGTTCAGACGTCTGCAGCAGGCGCAGCAGGGATTTTATAGTCAGGCTCCACCCTTGCTCTGCGCACTGAGTCACACCGTGGTGTTCCAGTCGCTGAACCCTGTGGACAGCTATCACACTGCTGGGCAGAAGGATAGGTGTGTAATATCTGAATTGTTTATTTGATATAAATAAACTTACTGACACTAAAAAAGTACACATATCCTCCTGAGAATAGGGCAAAAAGTATCTTTCAAGTTAACTTTGTTTTGTGACCACGGAGGACATAAGGTCTCAGGAGGGTATGGCTGAAATTTTCTGTATGATATTTTTAAACAAAAGAAAAAGAATAAAGAATATAAAGTCCTCCTGACCACAACTGATGGCAATTCTGCTGAGTACAAGATCCATTCTGCAAACGAGAGCTATCATCCACAGATAAAAGTGTGCCACGTTGTGGTCTGAACAGGGTATTACAAATGGCAAGCTTTTGGAGGCCTGTGTTACAAGTACACTATTGCCAATAGTATTCGCTCATCTGCCTTCACATGCAGATGAACTTGAGTGACATCCCATTCTTAATCCATAGGGTTACATTTGATGTTGGCCCACCGTTTGCAGCTATAACAGCTTCAACTCTTCGGGGAAGGTTTTCCACATGGTTTAGGAATGTGTTTATGGGAATTTTTGGCTATTCTTCCAGAAGTGCATTTATGAGGTCAGACATTTAAATTAGATGAGATGGCTTGACTTGCAGTCTCCACTCTAATTCATCCCAAAGGTGTTCCATCAGGTTGAGGTGAGGACTCTGTGCAAGCCAGTCAAGGTCTTCAACACCAAACCCGCACGTCCATGTCTTTATGGACCTTGTTTTGTGCACTGGTGCGCACTCATGTTGGAAGAAACTGTTCCCACAAAATTGGGAGCATGAAATTGTCCAAACTGCCTTGGCATGCTGAAGCATTAAGAGTTCCTTTCATTGGTACTAAGGGGCTGACCCCAACTCCTGAAACACCACACCACACTGCAACCCTCCCCTTCACCAAACTTTACACTTGGCACAATGCAGTCAGACAAGGATCGTTCTCCGGGCACCCACCGAACCCAGACTCGTCCATAAGATTGCCAGATGGACTGTGTGACTCGGCACTCCAGAGAACAGGTCTCCTCTACTATTCATCACTGATCGAAGAAAATAAAAACAACCTCAGTTCTTTCTTTTCAGCTTTTTCTTTCTGACTGATCTTTCCGAGTTAACTTCAATAGTTACTTCTTCCAAACCCTCCTTCCTTCAATGCCTCTATTAGAACCCATTCCTACAAGACTGCTCACATGAGTCTATTAATAAATGCTTCAGTCTTAGATATGATTAATCTGTCTTTGTTAGTTGGCTATGTACCGCAGGCTTTAAGGTGGCAGTAATTAAATCTTTACTTAAAAAGCCATCACTTGACCCAGCTGTCTTAGCTAATTATAGGCCAATTTCCAACCTCCCTTCTCTCAAAAATTCTTGAAAGAGTAGCTGTAAAACAGCTAACTGATCATCTGCAGAGGAACGGTTTATTTGAAGACTTTCAGTCAGAATTCATCACAGTACAGAAACAACTTTAGTGAAGGTTATAAATGATCTTCTGACAGTGGACTCTTGCCTGTGCTTGTTCTGCTAGACAAGCTGTCCAGCTGTCATGGGGCGAGAGGCGGGGTACACCCTGTACAGGTCGCCGGTCCTGGGTAGCCAGCCTTGCAGCCTCTGCGTTCTCATCCTGTGGATGCTGATGTAAATGGACCTGGGCTGAGCACACCACTGCGGTTTCCCCAGCAGCAGGAGATGCATGCGAGACCAGGTCCAAAAAGGACTGTCTTTGCTTGGTGTGTAAAAAGGCGGTGCTCTGAGATGTCATCATGCTGACAGGTGAGGAGAGGGATCCGCTGAGGGTTGCAGAGGAGTAAGGAGGAGGAAGGCTACCCTGAAATACAAATACACTTCATTAAAGAGTCTTTTTTTTTTTAACAATCAATTCATCACAATTTGCTAAGGACTTCATTTGATTTATTTGGAAAGAAATATGTAGTTTGTCTTTAAAACTAAACCGAATATTAAAACAGGCAAAAAGACCATATATGCACTGTTAGAACTGAGACTTTTAAAATCTGAAATTATGAGCTCATTTTAAATTTGATGGCAGCAACACATCTCAGAAATGTTTGGTCTGTGCACATTTGCCCACTGCGTTGCATCAGCATTATGTTACCAACACTCTGAGCTCGTGGAACCAAATGTTTTAGCTTTGGAAGCAAAAATTCTTTAATATTCATATTTAGCAGCAAAGTTTTGAGTGTGTCTAAATCCTGGACTGCATTCAGGCCAGTTAGCACCATGATTTTACTTTTTACAGAGTCATGCTAATGTGCTAAAGGTAGGTAGGTCATCTTCTTGCTGAAACAAGCAAGGCCTGTCCTGAAAGAGCAGCTCATGTTGCTTGAAAACTTCCCAAGAGGAGAATCGATGTGGAGAACTCTCAGCGGTGTTGGCCACATAAAACCCATACAGGGACTCCATGGGGCAAACTGCTGTGGCTCTGTGTTGACACACCTACTTGAGGACCATGTTAAGAAAAGTGTGCATTTGCCCTGCCCACACAGTCCCACACTTACCCACCGTGGGCCCCTCATGGACGTGTTTGCTGGCACCTTATTTATAAGGAAATACCACACAGGGAAATGTGGCTATTGTGGAGAAGATGCAAGCATAGGACATGTTTTATTACACTGTCAGAAATATGAGGCCGAGAGAAGGCAACTGATTCAAAACGTCAGGAAAATGGAAGTTCAATGGGATCTTATTGATATACTGCTAAAGAACTCACAAAGTGAACAACATCAGGCCACATTTGATTTTCTAACACATTCATTTGTTTGATTGAATTTGATTTCTTTTTTATTGAGGGCAAGTGGACCCACAGTGTGGTATAGTTTATAAGTTTTAACAATAAAGAACAATCTGACAAATGAACTATGTGTTGATGTAGGCAGAAGTGGTCCCCCCTCTATACCAACTGGTGGCAGTATTGCACCATGTGAGCTGTGTAGTGTGGGGCCTGTTAGGGCAGCCTACTGGTGTGACTGCAGTGTAATTGGTAATTGGAGTGGATCTTTTAGAGCTTTACAGAACACATCTCATTCACCCATTCACACTCTGATGGCATCAGGAGCAACTCCAGTTTCAGTATCTTGGCATGCAGACTGGAGCACCCAGGGATCGAACCGCTAAACTTCCAGTTTGTAGATGACCCGCCCTACCTCCTGAGCCACAGCTACCCAGCGTGGGAGGATCCCAGCAGCACAGCTCACACTCAGAGTGGGCATACTGTGGGCCCACAATGGGCCCCTCTCTGCTTAGTGTGGGACCCAGATGTGCCACACATTTGATGCCGGTCTGCCCACAGTGCCCCCACTTGGGTCCCAAGATAGAAAAGCACTCAAGATCTCTAGAATGATCAAAAAAAGATTTTCTTCCACTTATCCAATTCAGAGCTGCTGGGAACCCATCCCAGCTGCCATAAGGTGAGAGGAAAGATACACCCCCGACAGGTCTCCAGTCTGTCTCAGGGCTTGACTAACTAATTTATTAAAACAGTGACATCTTGGAAATACCAAGTCTTCATTTAACAACAGAGACAGGAACAGAAATCTGTCACTGGAATGGGTGCTCACCGGCTGACGCGTTCCCTTCCACTGGCTCATACTGTGCAATATTCTAGTATTCACACTGAACAATATCTATCACTCCTATATTGTGTAATATCCAGTATTCATTCACCAAGTGCAATACTCACCATCTTCATTATTATATGTATATACTTATTTTATTTTTTACAATGTATATATTTTTATACATTCTCTTATTTTCTGTATTTTTAAATCATTTTGTTTTCTGTATATTTTATACATACTGTTTTATTTTCTGTATATTTTAAATTATATTAGATTTTATATTTTTATTTTAGAGAGTCTGACTTTCTATTGCATGGCACTGAACAGGAGTGGCCCTCCAATCTCATTGTACATCCTGTATGACAATAAAGGCACACTAGTCTTTGAATGCACCGAGTGAGGAAAAGTAGATGAAAAGGAAGTAGACGCAGACATTTCTACTGTGATTAATAACTGTGAGCTCAACTTCACAGATTACACTCACTATTTCTTCTTGCACTTGATGGCTCTGTCAGTCATAAAGTTTGTGAGGTCTAGTAGCCTTCAGCCTTTTCTGCCTGCAGCACACAGATTGAACAACAGTGAGCATTAAAACACAACTTTCTAACCACTTCCCCACACTGACAACTGCCTCTGAATTGCAACAGGCTTCTTCTTTAATTTTCTCCCATTGAGAGATGCTGACGTACAGCAGGCCTGACTCAAGTTATCGCGCCAGGAAATCAAACATGTAGATTAAGAATGTCTGCAGCAGGACCGACCAGTCAGGCTATTAGAGACACTGTCACATTCAGGAAGCGTAATGACAGTGCTCCATTGGTCCTGCAGTGACAGGCTGGTGAGGAGTTTGCTTATCTAGCACTTCCACCCTTTGTTTGTCTGTGTAGCAGACTGGTGTGGATTTTGAAGTTTAAGCTTATGTATATTAATTTGTTCCTCAAACACACTTAAATTAATATTTCTCATGTTAAATATTGAAATCCACCAGGAAAAAAAAAAAGGTGGGGTGGGGTGTGCCACTATTGCAGCAGCCACCAGGGTAGGGGATCTGTACTGGTTGAGATGTCCCTGCTAAGAATGTGATTGCTATACCCCCCTCCTTTCCAAAACAATGGCAGAATAAATCCCCACTGTATGAAACCCAGGCATGTTTAAAACTTTGCCAGCACATATATTAAGTTTTTTGAAAAAGAAAAAAAAAGTTCCACACTAAAACAAATCTACAACATTCAAAATGTATCTCTGTAGAAACACCATCATAACTGAAATACTGGCAATTATGCACATCAAAGGAAAGGAAAGCTGAAATAAGTGCACAAGGAATTTTTAGGAATATGTGACATCTGAAGCAGAAACTGCACAGCCTGAAAACTTAAGGCCTGACTGTGGGAACTGCAGACTGTGCTACAATTATTTTAACTTTACAGTAAAGTAAGCGTACCCTGCAAACAATGAAAACATGTCACATTTACTGTGTGCATACTCAGTGATGAATTTGAATGACAGCAAATCAGCATGAAAAACTATGACTACAGTATTGCCTTCTACTGGGCATATGGGGTGAACTTTCTAGGAAGCTGTAGCCAGTAAGTCTGGGCAGACAGCATAAAAGAGGACTTCATGGCCTGTTTGAAATGATGTGTTTGTTAGAGTAGCCCTGCAGAAAGACCGCCTTTCTGCTTCTTGAACGAGTTCTCTGCATGAAAATAACCTCCCCAAATGACCCAACTAGCTGCTAACGATGGTGCTTCCCTATGATCTCTAGGATCACGAGTTGTGATACCGTGTTCAGCTGTGTCTGTTAGCAAGATTATGCAACACTACCAAACCAAACTTCATGAACCCTGACAGACGTGGGACGTGGGTCATGGCGTTAAACCACAGCCAGCTGAGTGCATGCTGAACTGCTGGGTCTTGGCTTAACTGTTTAACATGCTTTGAGGTGACTTGTTCTGTGATGAAAATCAATGCAAAAATTCCACATAAAATAAATACATCACTGGTATCATATATAAAAACAGACCTTTGAAAGAGGGAGAACTTAACATTAACTCAAACCTGGCTTGGTAATAAATTTATTACAACTGAACATTTCTTCTTCACTCCCCTTATTTTGCTGGCTACTTAACTAACCAGGAAGGTTAATTCATCAGTAACTATCTAACTATCACTCAGAGACAAAATCAGTATGAAAAGCCACGACAATGGTCTTAAACATTTAGCAGATTCAGAAGAGTCTTCATCACAGAGATTCTCCACCCATGACACAAACCTACTTAGCACCAACTTTCACACCAAAGAATAAACACAAAACAAACATAACTTGCCGCAGTGTCGACTAGTCTCAAGTCAACTGATCACACATGCTGCAGAGACTGTGTGTGTGTGTATCTGTGTCTGTGTGTGTATACACAAAAGATAAACAACATCACCTGCAACTTTTACCAAATTGTAATCATCTACACAAAAGGAATAAGTGGCACAGACAGTATTAAGGTGCGTGTGTCGCAAAGCCACTGGACCAAAACTGCATCTCTTCCAAACATGCAAAGCATAACCAAGAAACAGTTTATGCATTAGCCTAGCAATGTGAACCCCGTGTAAAGCTTGATGTGGGCGACAGAGAAACCTGAGAGCCGCACTGTCCTGGCTGCACACACAGAGTGATAAAGACCAGAGAGTTCATTTCCCACTTTACAGCCTATAACTGCAGATCAAGATTAACCTTGCTCACATACAGCACAGTCGTGTCTACCTACATCCATAATTAGTAGGCATAATTGGACAGATGTCAGCTGAACAGGTAATTATGAATTAAATTATAAAGCCTACCTGGTTCTTTTTTCCTTTTCCAAACCGTTTTGTGTGTGTAAAATGGAAACAGTAAGGTAACAGAAATCCTGCTGATTTCAGCTTGAAATAACTTTGGTAACATTCAGATTTAATAATGATTACTAAAAATTTCTGGCCCAAGTAAATGATCAGTCGGTATTTAATCTTCACAGGACAAGGTGTTAAACATGTGGATCATTTTAAGCAAAGCTGCAATCTTTAGCACTTTTAATAGAACACTATCAACGTGTTGTCCACATGCAAACAAGTGGGATATTTCACTGCAGTTAGAGAAACTAGGACATAACTAATCCACATTCTCAATGAAACATCTCTCTCAGCCTTTTCAGCAGAGAGATGCGCTTCTGATTTCCCATGTCAGTCAGTCAGGGATCAGTCAGGCTCAACATGTCACAAATGTAGCAGAAGAACACAAGAAATAACACACTATATAAATAAGTTGGGTTTTTTTTTTTTTTCTGTTACATTTCAGTGCTGTGTCAGATTATGTTACCCATTCGCCTGCAGTGGCACACAAAACTGACATGCAAAAGATACACATTACACACATTTAAGTGTACAGATGGTGGATTTCTGTAGTTATTTTGTATGTTTTATGCACTAAAATAAATCATTTGTGATTCTTATCATAGAGTATATTTTTTCCCTTGTTTTTTTAATATGCTACTACAGCCAGAAGCCAGAAGATGAAGGTAATAAACTTTGTTATTACTACTAGTGATGTGTGCGACTAGTTGACCAAGTGTTTAAATGTTGCTGCTTTTGTTAGTTGGTGCCAGAAATACTAGTCAGTTTAACGGGTTTTGTTAATGTACAGCAGCATTTACAATTCAAAGATATTACAACGCCACCAGTCACTACCCGGGCCTGCAGCCCCCACAGATGGGCCCAACAGACCCCCCCCCCAAAAAAATCTGCAGACTAATCTGCCACTGCATGTGTTTACAACATTATACACACCACAAAGTGCCAAGCATTTCAGTAATATTTAAAACATGATTTAATTAATGAGGAACGTGATTTATGCTTTGATATAACTCTTTAAATACACACAAAATATTTGTTTGGCCAGTGTTAAACTTCATCCATTTAATGCGTGCTCAGATTTAAATGTTTTCTCAGGGTTTGATGTCTTTTAGATTAGTCGAATTATTTTCTTCTCTTTAAGTGACAAACGAAATAGTTGTCATGAACATCTACAATTACCTCCACCAAGGAGGTAATGCTCTTGGTAGTGTTTGTGTGCATGTGTCATTCTGTCCATAAACACGATGGTTCAAAAAGTCCATCCCTTTTCTTCTTATCCAGTTCTGGGGGGGCTGGAGCCTATACCAGCTGCCATAGGGCGAGGGGTGGGGTACACCCCAGACAGGTCTCAAGTCTGCCGCAGGGCTAACACAGAGAGAAAGCCAACCACTCATGTTCAACCTATGGGCAATTCAGAATCACCAATTAACCTAACCCCACTGACTTAATTGGCTTTGGACTGTGGGAGGAAGCTGGAGGTCCCAGACAGAACTGCATGGGTTCACTCCACACAGAAAGGCCCCGGCCAGACACTGGATTCAAAACCAGGACCTCATTCTTGTGAGGAAACAGTGCCAACCACCACACTGCCCAAATCCATCCATCTAGCCTAAAGTGAGAAAAAACCTTTTAACTCAAAAACTATGATTCTTACGAGTGTGGTGTGTATTGTCAACATATAGAAAGCTCTGTAATAAGATTTAAAATGTCACATTTGACCTCTGACCTCACTTTTATATTTTACATCTGCCTTTCTTTCAAGTTGACCCCAAAATGTGTTTTATATTTAAAGAAAGTGTTGCTAAGAGAAAGAATTAATCCACACACATAAAAAAGAAAAAATTACTCAAAATTGCATTGTGTATTCAAATGAAAAAAATATACCTGCACTTGTTTCTACTGCATTACAAACTTCTTGAAGTACATTTAAATAAAAAACTAAATGAATATACACAAAATACAGTACTGTTACCTTAAAAATACTGCCCAGAGTGAGCTGTCCTGGTGGAGACTTCTTGTTAATGCTACAGCCATCAGAAAGTTCTGTGTGGAAAAAGAAGTCCAGTGCAAACTCTGGCATGCAAATCTAGCATATGAATTCTTTTTTGGCCTTTATGACTTTATTGGATTCTGCAACAGTGAAGAGTAAATAGTAAAGAGAAAGGGCAGCATGCAACAAGGGGCTGCGAGTCGGACTCGAACCCGGGCTTCTGACTGAATTTGAATGCATTATTGTGAAGGCAAACTTAATTTATTTTATTTTTTATTAAGCTGGGGAATTCCCTAAACAGCCAACATTTTATCTCACCAACTCTGTTTATAACTTGCATTCAGCTTAAGATGCATGTTTGTTATTCGCAGTCTAAGCGAGGCTCTCTCTATCCACAGTATTCCTGACTTCGCGCCATTACCCCAATTAATAGCGGAAGCCGGTATTTTACTTCCACTGCGCTGTTGTTTACGGTTAGAATAGAATAGAATAGAATGCCTTTATTTTCATTATACAGGATGTAAAATGAGATTGGAGGACCACTCCTGTTCAGTGCCATGTAATAGAAAGTCAAACTTTCTAAAATAGAAATATAATAATCTAATATAATCTAAAAATATACAGAAAATAAAACGATATGTATGAAATATACAGAAAATAAAACGTATAAAAACACATAGAGATAATAAAATGTATTAAAAATACAGAAAATAAAAGAATATATAAAAATATATAATTGTAAAAATTAAAATAAGTGTATACATCTGATAATGAAGATGATGAGTATTGCACTTGGTGGATGCATATTACACTAGTGAATGAAAATTGATATTACACAATATAGGAGTGATAGATATTGTTCAGCATGAATAATATAATATTGCACAGAGATGTGGGTATTGCACAGTTAGAGTGGGTGAGTGTGTGGGTTCAGGATGGTGATTGCTCTGGTAAAAGAACTGTTCTTGAGTCTGTTTGTTCTGGCTTTGATGCACCTGTAGCGCCCACCAGAGGGCAGCAGGTCAAACAGTTCAAAAGCCAGGGTGTGAGCTGTCCTTGATGATGTTTCTGGCTCTGCTGATGCAGCGGGAGGTGTAGATGTTCATCAGGGAGGGGAGAGGGCAGTCAACGATTCTTTTCTCTTGACTACCCTCTGAAGCCTCACCCTGTCTGCCTCAGTGCAGCTGCCGTACCATACTGTGATACAGTACATCAGCAGGCTCGCAGTGGATGAGCGGTAGAAGGTCAGCAGCAGATTTGAATCCAGGAAGTGAAGTCACTGCTGAGCCTTCTTGATAACGGCTGTGATATTATCTGACCAAGAGAGATCAGCAGAGATGAGGACACCAAGAAACCTGAAGGTGTGGACCCTCTCCACATGGTTGCCGGTGATGTGGAGGGGGGCTGGGTCAGTCCTGTGTTTCCTGAAATTGATGATGATTTATTTGGTTTTCATGATGTTCAGTGCCAGGTTGCGGGGTTACGTATTTGCTGTTCATTCAAACATTTTGACACTGCAGTATCTTTTACCTAGCGTAAATGGTACCACATCGGGGGTGGATACAAGGATGTTTTAAAAAGCAGCTAGGACAATTCAGTAACAGTGCCTCACCCGTCACTTCTCACTGACTGGGTAGATGACATTAAATTATTGCCCAAAGTCAGCTACATCGACATTATCAATTACCTCATTTTTTTCCGAAGGTGTTGATGGCGAGGAATCACATAATTATAAGAGCACCGAGGCGTATAGTTATCTTCAAAGCAATAAAAACGATAAAGTAATGCTGAACAATCAAGGCAACGTTATTTTTCTTAAAGCAGTTGTAGAGCCACTGTTGCCAACTCCTCAGTCAGGAAAGTAGCTAGGCTGTAGGAGAGAGGAATAACATCTTTGGAGAGACAAAAAGTGAAGAAAAAATACCCTAAATATGTTTAGAACTACTAGAGCTTGCAAATATGGACCAAACATTTTTTTTTTTACCTGAATGGCGATATACGAACTATATCTTGATATTTTTTCTTCCCAAAGGTGTAAGCAAAAAGGCACTTCTGAGTCAAAGCTACATGTCCCAAATGTCACACTGACACTTTTATTAACATTCAGCCGTAGATGTACATGAGAAATTGCTCAAAAGTAAACCACTGGCATATTTAAATGATAATGCTCCTCAAATAAATTAATGCTCTTTTCCTCCATAACAAAAGACTCATAGCCATGCTATTAAAATGTAAACAGAAACGATACAGAGCAAAAATAGCAAAAGGCTGACTTCTTTTAAAAAGCCAGTGTGCAGAGAAGTAGACTTAACCAAAGTGCTTCTTCCTGTATAAGATAACGAAACATGTAAACAGACTGAACGAGAGGTTCTTGGCTCTCCCTCAGCATCTATTGCTTGTGTAGATATCTTCACAAGAGTACGGACTTACTCATCAAGTACACACAAAGCGGGAAACATTATTTGTTTACTGGTAGCCACACTGCCCTGCTCTGGCCGGAACACAGGCACACACACACACACAGAGACAGGGAGGCTCCGCCTTCATTCGCTCATACAAAGCGTAGCCTTCCGCTTCACGAAGTAGTGCACACCATTGTACTCATCATAGGCAAAAACTGTTCCCCTGAGGTTTGGCTTGCTTAACATCAAGTGTTAAGCCTTTTAATCTTTCACACAAGGACTTGAAGGTGAAACAGAGTTTCAAATAAGATAAACGTTCCATATGAAAATTAGATTGTCACATGACCTATGTTCAAATTGCATTGTTTGACTGATTCTTTGTCCTTGGCTGCCACCTATTTTTTATTTAGTTTGTGTGTGCGTTGTTGAGCAGTGTAATATTGTGAGAGCCATGTGGTGTGTAGTCTTCAGATTCCCCACCGAGGTTATGCGCCATATTGGCGGTCGCTTCCATCTCAGCAAACGTCGGGCATGCACGCCTCTAACCGGTTAACGAGGAGACGTCTGTAAATATTTACTGCGGTCTGCCAGCAGAAATACAACACTATGGAGGCCGTCAAAGCCTTTAACAGTGAGGTTTGTTAGAGACTCTTGTATAACGATCTGAGTATATTGAGGATATATTGTCCAATTCATATTCGCGGTAGCTAGTCGGCTAGCGTTAGCATCCAGTAGAGAGGAGGATAGCATTTGACAAGGCCGCTGTTTGTGCACAGCACTGCAGAGGGAACGTGAAATCATCGAGTGTGTTGTTCATGCACACTGTCCACACACCATATGAGAAGAGAGGGCGTTTGTTAGCACCGGGTTAAATTCTGTCAACAAACGTTACCCATCGGCTCCTAGTGACGCTAGCTAGCTCCAAATTAGCAAAACCGCTTGAGCTGCGTGATAGCTGCGAGCTAACGGTCTGATATGAACGTGGACAAAATAGTCCTCATTCACTTTGGCAGAAAAAAAAAAAGTATTGCCACTCAGTTCTTCCCAGATTAGAGCTAGCTTTCTGGTGTATAGACTATAAGTAATGAGAGATACCCGTGCATATCCACACTGTTAGGTTTAGCATTAGCTTTCTGGAGCCTCCGAGAAGAGCACAGCCGTCATTTGTCTACATAACACGAACTCCGTGCTTTAGCATGATGATCACTGTGAATAACAGCCACGTTTAATGCTGTTAAGAATTAGATTTTACTGTCCACCGCATTTCAACTGCGACCGGTTGTTTTAATGGTGGCAAATGCCCCGAGTCACAGGCAAGCCCACGGCTTCGCTTTATTGGGAACCTGATGTCTCCGAGCACCAACATATCCGAAATTAAGGCTCTGCAGATTCCCGATCCGAGCTTGTAATAGAGAGAGGGGAATGGTTGTTTAGAAAGCTGTTGGGTGACTTTTAACGTTTCTTATGTAATCGTGATTTCATTTTTTATTAAAAAAGCTGTTTTCTGGCTTCTTCTTTCATATTTCAGCTGTACTCATTGAATGAGTACAAGCCGCCCATCTCCAAGGCCAAGATGACTCAGATTACCAAGTCCGGAATAAAGGCTATAAAAGTAAGTATGCAATGTTAAAGGCTGAGGCAGGTAATGGAATAAAGATATGACCATTAAAGTGAACTGGATACATATACATATATTCGGGGCCTAGCAACCAATATTATTCAAGTTTTGAGGTTTAAATCTGTGTTGCATATTATGTTGCAAGATTATTCTAGGACAGTTCCCTCATTTCTGTCTGGTTAGAAGTAGGATAAAATAATCTCTTAATAGCTTAATAAAGGTTATGGTGGTTATTAATCTAGCTTAAAAAAAAAGGATACAATGCGGCGAATTTGTCTGTTCTATGTGACATTTCTGTGCACTTAGTATGAGCTTGAATACTTTATGTGTGGAAAATTACGTGTAATGTTGCCATGGAAATAGTGAGTTACACTGTGGGATGTGACCAAATTAGCTATTTAAGTATATCTTACTTCTGATGAATGTATGGACAACTTTGCTTTGATGTGGGGGGAAATAAATCTGAAAAAATTCACACAATACACCGCAGTACAAACAAATACCATCAAAAAGCTCGCTCTGCTCCTTCAACAGTAACTGTCCATCTTCATGTTGCAGGTGGACTGTGATATCTTAGTAGTTGTGCCTGTTGTTTCCTGTCTGCAGATCTGTCAGATAACGATAACGTCATGAGTAGCTAAACACATGATGAGTGGACCTTAATGTGATAACATGTAGGCAGGACACAACACCGTGTCTCTTAAGGATCCCTCCAGAAAATGAGATGCTGCAGCTTGAGGAGCTATCAGTTCAATTCAATTCAGTTTTATTTATATAGAAACAAATCACAACAAACAATTGCCTTAAGGCGCTTTATATTCTAAGGTAAAGACCCTGCAATAATAATCCTTTGAATAAAATCAACACAAACTGATAAGTTAATTTAATAGTCCTCAGTCTAAAAAAAAAAGTTCAAACTCAACTGCAGTACAAACTGGTATCTTGTCATCTGGCAACAGGCTGCCACTCTTTACTTAATTTTATGTGTACATAAATTTCAAGGTCCGAAGGGCAGTTTAACTCTTTAAAGTGGGGGAAAAGTGGGATTTGCCTGTTTTCCCAGCACAGGTCTTTCTTGGCTGGTATGTTGCACAGAGTGTCTATTAAAAAGTCTTGTGAAGAAAAACATGATCAACAATCACCAGCCAATTCTGTTAACTTTGTTGCTTAAAGCTGACATTATTATTATTATTAGGTACTTAAGCAACAAAAGAGGTTCCTTCTTAAAAATGATTTTGTAGTAGTACATGTAAACTACTCAAATTTGGGGCCTGACAGTTTGAGTTTGGGACACCAGCCTTTAACATAAGTCCTCCAATGATGTATTTCTTTGTCCTGTTTGCAGTCTAAAGGAACTGTTGTTCTTTTGGTGTTTTTGTACCTTTTGTTACCTGTGAATAACACCTGTTTCCCCTTTCCTCAGCAGCTGTCCCAGCTCCCCCAAAGCACTGAAAGTGAAGCAGGAGGATGGGGTGGAGAGAGCTACAAAGAGATAAGAGAATCCCTAACCAGCTTAGGTAGGAGTATGGGTTGTTCCACAAGGCAGATGGAAGAAAACTAAAATAATTTAAACTGAATTTATTCCCACACACGCAGAGATGCACAGGTTTTGCTGCTCTGGCTGTCTTGTGTTGGTCGATGATGGCTTTGAACCCTTTAATTGTTTTGGAAGGTGAAGGTGAAGTCTTGGTCATTTTCTTCAGGAGTTTTTTGATGACTTTTGTGTTGGGTCTAGTTAAAAGTCCATTTTCTGTGTTGCTTAATTTTATATATATACAATGAAAATATTGGGGTGGCTGTGGCTCGTGGGGTAAAGCAGGCCATCTACTAATAGGAACGTTGGTGGTTCGATCCCTGGCTGCTCCAGTCTGTGTGCCAAAGTATCCTTAATGGGAGTGTGATTGTGTGTGAATGTTAGACAGAAAGCACTTAACATGTAGAAAGTGCTCATATAAATGGGTGAATGAGACATGCTGTATAAAGTGCTTTGAGTGCTCATGTAAAGTAAAAAAAACTTTATGTAAGAATCAGTTTGTTTACCGTTCATGGTGGATGTCGATGGAGCTAGAGCAGAAATGTGTTGGCTTTGGCTTTAAGTTTATTAATTGTTCACCTTTACGTTCATGGACAGTTAAACTGTACTGGTGCCTTAATATTAAATGCACGTTTTTTTAACCGTGCGCACCATAAGCAGAGCAGGAAAAGCAGTGTTTTTGCACAAAGGACTTCACTATAAAACAGAAACTTCCAGTACATCCTGTGGGCACAGCTCCCAATTCCCTAATTAGGGAAAGACCTCTAACAAGAGACAGTCCTGTACTTAAAAAAACAAAACAAAGTGTGCCCTAAGGTGAGACAGACCGCGACACTGTAAAATTTTTTCTTTAGCCAGTCTGACAGACTCGGACATGCTCATATTTTTCTTTTTTCTTTTTTTTTAACAGCCTAGCTTAACCTCCTGAGACCCTGCATCCACATATGGGGACATTACATTTATACAACTTCCTGTTCAAAGACCATTGCTAAAGAGGCTGGCTGTTCACAGAGCTCTGTGTCCAAGCACATTAATAGAGGGAAGGAAAAGATGTGGTAGAAAAAAGTGTCCAAGCAATAGGGATAACCACACCCTGGAGAGGACTGTGAAACAAAACTCATTCAAAAATGTGGGGGAGATTCACAAAGAGTGGACTGCAGCTGGAGTCAGTGCTTCAAGAACCACCACGCACAGACGTATGCAAGACATGGGTTTCAGTTGTCGCAATTCTTGTGTCAAGCCACTCTTGAACAAGAGACGGCGTCAGAAGCATGTTAGGATTATTCTGTAAACTTTCTTCTGTTTACATTGAATTATCATATCTTCTGTTTTCATGAGTTTTATATTACATTGTTGTTTTATTTTGAAGTGTACAGGAAATACATTCATACACATTCTTATAATACATATAAGATACAGACCCTCACGTAGGCTGCGTATACAAATGTAACTTGCAGACATTCTACAGAATGCTTACTACCATATATGGTAAGGGAAGAGCTAAGAATCCTGTTTATTGCATGTTGTAAACTGAGTTTTATGTTACCCACGTGCTTTTATTGTGAAGGTCTGTAATAAAAGCGGAACAAGGAGGTTGATCCGTGGGAGACCGCTTCCTCTCTGCCCAGTGAACGGTCACGTCCCTTTGGCCGGGAGCTGAGCTCAGAGGATGGGATTTCCTCCTTGCGCAAGTAAACCTGAGAAGCTGTTGGTGTCTCTGTTATTTGTTAATTTAGAATGATTTTGAACCCATCAAGCATCTTGCCCGGGCTAAAGACAAAAAGGACTGGACTGCTGCTGAGTGCTCCAAAGTCATGTTCTCTGATCAAAGTCAGTTTGGCATTTCCTTTGGAAATCAAGGTCCCAGAGTCTGGAGGAAGAGAGGAGAGGCACAGAATCCACGTTGCTTGAGGTCCAGTGTAAAGTTTCCACAGTCAGTGATGGTTTGGGGTGCCATGTCATCTGCTGGTGTTGGTCCACTGTGTTTTCTGAGGTCCAAGGTCAACGCAGCCATCTACCAGGAAGTTTTAGAGCACTTCATGCTTCTGTGGAGATGCAGATTTTGTTTTCTAACAGGACTTGGCACCTGCACACAGTGCCAAAGCTACCAGTACCTGATTTAAGGACCATGGTATCCCTGTTCTTAGTTGGCCAGCAAACTTGCCTGACCTTAACCCCATAGAAAATCTATGGGCTATTGTGAAGAGGAAGATGTGATACGCCAGACCCAACAATTCAGAAGAGTTTAAGGCCACTATTAGAACAACCTGGGCTCTCATAACACCTGAGCAGTGCCACAGACTGATCTTGCTGCAGTAATCCAGGCAAAAGGAGCCCCAACTAAGTACTGAGTGTACATGCTCATACTTTTCATGTTCATACTTCTCAGTTGGCTAGCATTTCTAAAAGTCCCTTTTTCATATTGGTCTTAAGTAATATTCTAATTTTCTGATATACTGAATTTGGGGTTTTCATTAGTTGTCAGTTATAATCATCAAAATTAAAAGCAACAAACATTTGAAATATATCAATCTGTATGTAATGAATGAATATAATATACAAGTTTCACTTTTTGAATGGAATTTCTGTAATAAATCAACTTTTTCATGATATTCTAATTTTATAACCAGCACCTGTATATCACAGGCTCTACATTTTGAGGGTAAAATGATGGCTGTAGAGTGAACACTGGACACAGCGGCAGTTGAGAGAGAAAATTTTTTAAATGAAAAATTTGAATTCCCCCACTCTGACAGTTGGAGCTCTCACTCTAACCGCCAAGACTCCATCCAGTACACACTGATCAGGTCATGTTACAATCTAATTTGCATATGGAATGTTTACTTTTGAATGAATTGTGACATCATCAGACTTACATCACCAAGTACTTTGATGTTAATATCACAGGACTTTGATGATAAGCTGTTGATTAGCTTTTGATCTTTCACATATAGGTAAGGAAGACAACTTCAGTCTAGAAGTTAGTTTGTTCACAGCATTCAAACATTCTAATGCATAAGGCAACGCCTCAGCAGGCGGAAAACAGAAAGATAGAGGTTCACACTGAACAGTCAGGAGAAATTTGCAATCAACCAATAATGAATGGACAACAAGAAGTTCAACGGTTGCTCCCTAAGGCTTTTGTGGAGGCAACAGTGTAGGGACTTGATGCACAAGATGCATGTTGTGAGCCTTAGGCTCAACAAACAGCTCAATACATCAAAGAGAGGAAATTTTGAGTTGCTAGCAATGTTTAATGACACCCTGCCAAAAATTGAAAAAGCGTTTATAGAAAAGAGTGAACAGGCCATTAAACTCACGGAGGTGCAGTGCACGCTCGATGAACTGGAAGCGACACACAGAGAGGTACAGCGCAAACTTCACGACAGCAAGAAAAAAAATGAAGGCTTCCAAGCAATGCTTGATGAAGCCGTGCTAAAAAATGAAGAAATGCTTAAAGTGAAGGAACAGCAGGAAGCGAAACACACAGAGTTGCAATGCAAGTTCCATGAACTGGGAGTGAGACACATAGAGGAGCAGTGCACACGTCACGACGCAGAGAAAAAAATTGAAAGCTTGCAAGCAATGCTTGATGACGCCCTGCTAAAAAATGAAGAACTACTTAAAGTGAAGGAACACCAGGAAGCTAAAGCGCTTAAAGAAAACAAAGAACAGGAAGCTAAACACACAGAGTTGCAGGGCAACCACCATGAACTGGAAGTGACATACAGAGAGGTGCAAAGCAAGTACCATGAACTCAAGGTGACACACACAGAGCTGCAGAGCAAACTTCACTACAAAAATAAAGAAAATGAACACTGGCAAACAATGGCTTATGAAGCCATGCGAAAAAATGAAGAAAACGAAGAACAGGAAGCTAAACTCATGGAGGTGCGGTGCGTGTTATCTAAACTGCAAGCGTCATACAGAGAGGTGCAGCGCGAACTTCACGACACTAAGAAAGAAAATGAAGGCTTGCAAGCAAAGCTTGATGCAGCCCTGCAAAAAAATAAAGAAATGCTTAAAGAAAAGAAAAGACAGGAAGCTAAACACACAGAGTTGCAGTGCAACCTCCATGAACTGGAGGCGACACACAGGGAGGGGCAGTGCAAACTTCACAACACAAAAAAAGAAAATGAAGGCTTGCAAGCAATGCTTGATGAAGCCCTGCTAAAAAATGAAGAACTACTTAAAGCAAAGAAACACCAGGAAGCTAAACACAGCGAGGTGCAGCGCGAACTTCATGACACCAAGAAAGAAAATGAAGGCTTGCAAGCAAAGCTTGATGCAGCCCTGCAAAAAAATGAAGAAATGCTTAAAGAAAAGAAAGAACAGGAAGCTAAACACATGGAGGTGCAGTGCAAGCTCCATGAACTGGAAGCGATAAACAGCGAGGTGCAGTGCCAACTTCACAACACAAAGAAAGAAAATGAAGACTTGCAAGCAAAGCTTGATGCAGCCCTGCTAAAAAATGAAGAAATGCTTAAAGAAAAGAAAGAACAGGAAGCTAAACACATGGATGTGCAGTGCAAGCTCCATGAACTGGAAACGATAAACAGCGAGGTGCAGTGCCAACTTCACAACACAAAGAAAGAAAATGAAGGCTTGCAAGCAATGCTTGATGAAGCCCTGCTAAAAAATGAAGAAATGCTTAAAGAAAAGAAAGAACAGGAAGCTAAACACATGGATGTGCAGTGCAAGCTCCATGAACTGGAAGCGATAAACAGCGATGTGCAGTGCCAACTTCACAACACAAAGAAAGAAAATGAAGGCTTGCAACCAATGCTTGATGAAGCCCTGCAAAAAAATGAAGAAATGCTTAAAGAAAAGAAAGAACAGGAAGCTAAACTCATGGAGGTGCAGTGCAAGCTCCATGAACTGCAAGCGACACGCAGAGAGGTGGAGCGCGAACTTGAAAACACCAAGAAAAAAACTGAAGCTGCGAAAGCGGAGCGTGGTAAAGCCCTGCTAAAAAAAAAAGATATGCTTAAAGAAAAGAAAGAAGAGGAAGCTAAACACATGGAGGTGCAGTGCAAATTCAATAAACTGCAAGTGATACACAGAGAGGAGCAGCGCAAACTTCACAACACCAAGAAAAAAAATGAAGACTTGCAAGCAAAGCTTGATGCAGCCCTGCTAAAAAATGAAGAAATGCTTAAAGAAAAGAAAAGACAGGAAGCTAAACACACAGAGTTGCAGTGCAAGCTCCGTGAACTGGAAGCGGCACACAGGGAGGGGCAGTGCAAACTTCACAACACAAAGAAAGAAAATGAAGGCTTGCAAGCAATGCTTGATGAAGCCCTGCTAAAAAATGAAGAACTGCTTAAAGTGAAGGAACAACAGGAAGCTAAACACACAGAGTTGCAGTGCAAGCTCCATGAGACTGCAGGAGATGACACACAGAGAGGTGCAGGGCAAACTTCACGACACCGAGAAAAAAAATGAAGGCTTGCAAGCAATGCTTGATGAAGCCCTGCTAAAAAATGAAGAACTGCTTAAAGTGAAGGAACAACAGGAAGCTAAACACACGGAGGTGCAGTGCAAGCTCCATGAACTGGAAGTGACACACAGAGAGGAGCAGTGCACACATCACGAACACAGAGAAAAAAATTGAAAGCTTGCAAGCAAAGCTTGATGACAGCCCTGCTAAAAAATGAAGAAATGCTTAAAGTGAAGGAACAACAGGAAGCTAAAGCACATGGAGAAGTAGTGCAAGTACAATAGAACAGCAAGCTAAACACACAGAGAGGTGCAGGGCAAACTTCACAACAGCGAGAAAAAAAATGAAAGCCTGCAAGTTATGCTTGATGAAGCCCTGCAGAAACATGGAGAATTGCTTAAAGCGAAGGAACAACTAAAAGAAATACAGAGAGAGAGGCAGCATATTGCCCAAGACTTTAAGAGAGAAAATATAGAATTGAAAGTATTTTATCACACAGTTACTGGCAAGTGGAATAAAATGGAGGAAGACAAGAAAAATATGGAGGAAGAATGTGCAGAGATGAAATGCAAGATCCAAGAAATGGTGAAAGAAAATGCAGAACTGCAAAATCTCTATATGAAAGTTCAGCACAGAAACACTGAAATGCTCGAGGAGCTGCAACAACAGGAGAAAACACATAAAGGCATGCAATGTACACTTCAAGAAGTGCAGAGGAGAAATCAAGAGTTACGAGACATGTATGGCAAACTGCAGCAAAGCAATAAAGCCATGCACAAGGCACAGAAAGTAGAGAAAGAGAAATATAAAAAACTTAATGAAAAGCATGCAGAAAAGCAGCGAGAATTAGAAAAACTTGAGAAAAAGTGCAAGAAACTTGAGGAGCAGGATGCAGAAAATATCAGTCACCTGAAAAGTCTTATATTACAGAACAAGGATCTGCAAGAAAGCTGCCTGAAAAAGAAAAACTTCTTTGGGTTTTTCCGGAAAACCTCTACTGCTTCTTCATTTCTGCATAGACAAAGTCGTGCTTTCCCGATATAACTGCTGCTTCTTCAGTTCTATCTGGACAAAACTAGCCTTGTCTTCCTCCATCTTTAATCCTCTCAGCCTTTCTCTCTTCTATCCATCCTTTTCATCCCTTTCTCCTTCCTCCCCTCCCCTCTTCTATTTCCCTTCTATTTCTTCTCCTTTCAACCCCCAAACCGGTCTCGACAGATGACTGCCCCTCTCTGAGCCTGGCTCTGTCGGAGGTTTCTTTCTGTCTAAAGGGAGTTTTTCCCTCCCAACTGTTGCCTAGTGCTTGCTCATCTGAAATGCTGGGGGTTTCTCTTCTCTCTCTCTTTTCCATCACTTTCTTTTCACCTTTTTTGCCCTTCTATCTTTCCTTTACTCCTTTTCCTTACCCTATCACCCCCTTGAGAATATATATGTATATATATATACATATATATATATATATATATATATATGTATGTATGTATTGTATGTATGTATATTATGTTATATATAATATTATATATAATAATAAAGGCAATCATATGCCATCTAAAGCAGTTATTTGTGGATGTCTACTTTTCCCCCTCTGTGCAAAGCTAGACTAAATGCTTAACACACAAATATGAAAGTTGTATAAAATTTGTGGTGACCAAAAAGCACTTGTATAGTTTGAAAATGATTATGCTAATCCTTATGAAAATGACCAGAATTATAGATTACATTCATACTGGTTTGGACCGTTACTAAATTTTATATTAAAGTTAATATAACTTATCTAAAGTTTGAAGTCAGGTGTGTTGAGCTGGTTTTCACAGAATGACACTAAAAAGAATGCAATCATCACATGCCAATCAAACCCTCCAAATCTCTCATGTCTGATGTGATGATTAGGTATTGAACACATTATTTATCAACTTCTTTTGCACACAGAGTCAACCAATTATGTATTTGAACACATTAAAAAAATCTTAGATTGCATTATGATTAGGATGGGTTGGTCCCACAAAGACAGGAGGTTTTCAGATGTGACTTGGCTCTGTGACAAACTGACGCCGGAATACAGTTACACTTGAATAATTCTTTTCAGAAGTGCATCTAACGACGTGCCTGCACACCGTTGTGGTTCCAGCCTGTTTCCGTAACTGTAACCACTGGGAGGGCAGTCAGTTACAAGTACAGGTCACTGACGTCATTTCTACTAGTCCAAATGTAATTAGAGATATCTCAAATAGGTATTTTGTCTAGTCAAAATATAATTAGAGATATCTTAATTTACTGATACGTCTAGTCATAAATCAATTTCAGATATCTGGAATGTAAGTGTGGTGAAATGGATTTTATGTTAAAACGGCTTGCCATATTGATTGCAACTACTACAAATGACCAATTATGCAAATTGGGCAATGACGTCATATAGCAACTTCTATTTTCAGCAGCGGAAAATTTCCCTTATTTTTAAATACAAAACTTGACAGGTATTCGGAATACAAGCTACAAAGTTAAAACTTTGCAATAATACAAGTACAAATCACAAATTTATGAGTACAAATCTCTAACTATCGAACGTCATACTGCACATGCATTAAAGACGACTTTCCTGCCCAATGATCGCAGATGGAGAGAGTGAACATACTAACATAACAGTAACATCATTTAGCGTTTGAGTTATTAGAATCACACAGTTTAATATTGTGTTATGTTCTATACCACTGTAGTGTATCTGGCTTCCAGATCATTTCTATAAGTATATGCAGGGGTGAAAGTAGCTTTAAATTCTTGCCGGTACTACAAAAACCTAATAACCTATATATATATATATATATATATATATATATATATATATATATATATATATATATATATATATACACACACACACACACAACTTATGACCACCTCCATGCATGTCCTTATTGCCTGCCTGGATACCTGGTTGTGTTTTTGTTGTTTTGTTGTTAAGGAACTGAGATGTTTGCACACACTGTACACTTGACACAACTTATGATCACCTCAATGCATTCTGGCTCTGTCCACCAGTACAACACTTCTGGAAAGAAATAACCACCAGGCTTTCTCAAACCTCATTTCCCGTGGCAACCACTGTGTTTTGTAGGTGAATGCCACCTCATGTAGCGCAAATGAAATCTCCGGTCATAAGCAGTGTTCTTGACCTTTGCTGTGTTGTTGAAATTGAGCAGAATAACATGAAACACAACTAGTGAATCTCTGCTTTTATTTGAGATATTGTTGTTGTAACAAGCAGACCGACATTAAACGTAGCGGTGAACATTTTAAGCTGTTAACTGGCCGAACCAAAATCACCTGAAAAAACTACACCCTCTGGTTATTACTGGCTGTAGAACACCCATGTTATTGCCTGTTAACTGGCCATGTCCTGTCCGGTATGTAGTGCATTTTATATGGAAGGCTCCACCCTCCCATTTTGATTGACATCTCATTCGACCAATCATATTAAGAGATGGGTTTTCCAGAGCCAATAATAACCAGGGGGCGTCACGTAGCTTTTCTGTTGGTTTTGGTGCAGCCAGTTACATGATTGGCTGAATGAGGT